>NIPQ01092406.1:0-30172 GCA_002806875.1 Lepidotrigona ventralis hoosana | reverse complement strand
TCGCGGCAACGAGTCTCCTCACCGTGTTTCCGTACTTCACCGAGTTGGACGTCGTCGAGGACAACGTTGACGTGAAAGTCGTCGTCGGGTATACACCCGCGCTTGCAGCTGTAACCCTAGTTGCTTCTGTCGACCTTGTTTGCTCTTTAACATCCCTTGTCGTCGTCGTTGTTGTCGTTGTCACCGTTTCCACGGTCGTTCCTGCCGAATTCCCGCTCGCAGGCGTTGCAATCGACGAAGTTGTCGGCGTTACTTTCGTCGAGTCGGGACCCCCATCGACGTTGAACGGCGTCTTCGTCGCGTTGTTGGCAATTTCGTGGGTCGTCGCCCACGTTGGGAAGATCCTCGCGGTCGGTAATGCAGTGCTACTGAAAATTCTTGCGTCCGGCGCGGGTAGATTGGTACTCGTCGACGCGTGAAACTGGCCGAGATTTTGCTTGCTGTTGCTCGTATTGTTGTACGATTTGAACTCCTTGGATTTGTTCATAACGTCGGTCAGTTCGAATCGCGTCGTGACAATGTCGCTGGCTATATTGTCAGGCTCCTCGTCCGGTGTCAGAGTGACGTACGGTTGGGGCGTTATGAAGCCCGTTAAGATGCTGAGATTCACGTTTGGGTTCATGAAGCTCGACACGACCAGACGATCCCGGTGAGTCACCAGCCAATCGAGGTCCGTGCGCCATATTGTTTCTGGAAAATAGGAAACAACGGGTTATCGATTAAATAGGATTAATCGAGCACCGGTATCTGCATTGCGCTCCATTTGGCAATCTCTCGCCACGGCCGAGTCGCACAGGTCCGTTATAGTTCACGCGTCCGCTATGGACCTGTGCGTTGAATTTTCGCCAACTGTGGAATTACGACAATTAAAGGAGAGGAATTGGGTGATACGCGGCACTTAACAGTAGACAGAAGGAAGTTTACAATTAGATGTTAGGTTTGATATTCACTTCATTCACTGAAAGTTGAATTTTAGTTGACTCTGGCTCTTGAATTTTTAATTAATTGTGAAATGCACAAAACTCGAAAGCCGTGGATTTAGACAGAACGTCGCAATAATAGTTATGAAGTTTAAATGAAATTAAATACCTCGATTCTTAAATGCACACTTTCTACGTTCATTAATTCTAAATCTGTGAATTTTAAGAACCATTGTAAATAATAACAGAAATATAGTTATCCGCGATATCGCTTAAAAATAAACTCCGTAAGCGGAGAGATGGAGAATGTTGTTTTGCAACTTTCATCGAGACATAAAATGTTAGAGAATGCTTATATTTTTTGTATTGCACTACATATTCTCTGCTACATTATGTAATAATAATATTAGATCGGTAATTGATTTAATTTAATTAAATTAATCATTTACTGTAATTATCGAGATTAATATTAAATTATTATTACATATCCGTTCGAACGAATTATTAACCAATAATGAATACATAGTATATTTTTTCATCGTATTAGCGACAGTAATCTGTGTAACATAAAATATATCTTTCACTTATTCATTTCTCTTGTTAATTGTAATGTCCATTTTCTAAAAGTCGCGATGTATTTCCTTACATTTATACTCTTAAACTTCCTTCTGTACACCGCTTATACGTTTCTCGAAATAGTACCTTTGCCATGAAACACGATAGGGTGAGGATGTTTATGCATTCATGGCGAAGTTAAAAATAGGGAAAATATACAGGATAGAAAGGCTAAGAGTGAAAACTGAAAAAGGTGTATTTATTATGTAATTTCTCCTGTGATCTTCATATCGTAGACTTGCGAAGAAAATGATCGAGCGCGAGGAAGAATGTTTTTCAAACGATAGCTTCAGTCTGATAATATAATGATTAACTAAATGATTAAAGAAACTACACAATTCGAAATAGTGATAGTATCTAATCAGAATCAGAATCGAAATCTCACGAGTAATTTTCTTACACGACAAACTGCTACAGAAAACATAAAATTTACTTATTGTAATTGCAAATTGTTTAAAAAACAAGACTTGCGATAATTTCAAAGACTGACAATCCTCATTAACCCGGGATAACGAAATTTGCGTAACGAAGTTGGAACAAAATGGGCGAGATCACGCGGAAATGATTTTAATTAAACGCGCAACGGATGTGCGTTGAACACAAACTTCACATGTTGAAGGAACAAACATTTCGTACGTGCGAGTCTAACGAAGCACGAAACAAATCCACGTTGTTCCTCCAATTACACTCGTACAAACACGGATTTGCATACGTATCGGCGATCTAATAACCAACACCGCTCCGTTAATAATTAAGGACATTCGTGTTCTTGATCGCGGATCGCGTGAATAGGTCTCTCGCACCTGGCGAGGTTGGCGAAAAAATTCCAGCGAGGAAAGAAGAATTCGAATCTCGTCGCCGGCCGATCTGATCGTCGTCCTTTTTTCACCGACGACGACGGGAAGGGAGGGGGGGGGGAGAGAAAAAAAGGGGGAGGGGCAGAGGTTCGACTGGTGGCGAACAAAAATTGGCAGTTCTTTTGTTCTCCTTTCGCTCGCGTTTTCTTGGTTAAGTGGCTCAAGGTGGAAGGATTCGAAGAACGAGAAATCCTGTAGCTAGCTGCACACACCTGGCCGATCAATACACGAACCAGAACGTAGTCAGGACGAAGTTGCCCCGTTACATTCCCAAACGCCCCATTCTCCATGCGCGAATCGTTTTGCCCTGTAACGATAGCGATCTGAATCTGAAAACGCGGCCCCCGTTTCGATCGTCATGTACGATCGATCGATCGACATTTTTTTCCGTCACTAATAAAGTTGTAAAGAACATTACGAGCGCGTGGGGGGGGGGGATGAGTCGCTGAATGTCAAAAAAAAAATTTTACCGACCGGATAAGAGCGAAATAAAGGTGAAACAGCGAGAAGATCGGAAAGTTGATAAGTTGCAGACAAAATGTGTCGACGTTTTATGAGTAGACGGAAGATTGGATAGTTTGTTTAGAAATTAAGTTCCGCTTAGTTTCGAGGATTGAAGGATAGCTTTGATGGGAAAGTTAAAAGGTTGTGTATGTGTACGAGTGGGTAGAAGATTGGCTGGTCTGTTTAGAAATCAAAATTTTGGATATTTCGTTCGTTTCGAGAATCGAAGAATAGTTCTAGAAGGAGAGAGAGAGAGATTGCGAAAGCAAGGAATTGCAGACAAGATACGTATATATATATATATATATATATTTTACAAATGTGTACTCAAGCGTAAGATAGTTTCCAATTTCCCTGTTTTCCATTTCCTATTTTACGGTCTCAATTCTCGAAGCGATCGAAGAGATTTACTCGCAAAGATAGATCCTATTTTCTATTTTATATCCTTAATTCTCTCCGTGATCGAAGATTTGTTCGAGCGCCTTCTTCTCTACCAGTTTTCCATTGGAAAGTTAAAATTTCAAGATTTCGTAGTGATATCTTTAAATTGCCATTTAATAAAATAAATTTAAATTAATTCGGAGGGGGAAATTCGTCTCGCCAAAAAAAGACATGAAGATCAAGTCACTTGAAAATGAAAATTTCATTCGCTAAACTCGTGCTTGAACAGAAATAAAACCGAAGCGAGAAATGAATAGAAAGAGGAGACTATGTACAACTATTCGCAAAGAAAAAGGAAAAATTAATCACGTCTTTGCGATGAAAACTGAGAACCATTAATAACACAGGTCTCTGTGATTCTAGAGCAGAGAGCACGGGTAGAGTATAAGTGTTAGTCGTTACCTTTTGGCAAGAATCCAGCGTGTATCAGTCTAGCCTCCATGAGCAACGAGGGCAGCAAGAAGCACATTGCCGTGCAAAGGTGTACGAAAGCAGCGGTGGGCCCTCCGTGTCGCCATAAATTATTCGCCAAACCTGCGGAGGATCAGGTAACAAATGCTCTGGTTTTCCTTCATTCTTTCTTGCGTTTAGTAAATGGTACATATACTGACTGTGATCAGGATTGTTGGTGAGCAATGAGGAAGGCGGGTCGCGCGAACACGCGCTCAAATGACGACCGAGTTTTATCCCATCGTTCGCCAGGTTGCCGAGCTTCAGGAAGGCCGCGCCAAGCAGAACCGGCAGCAGAACCACCCCAGCCCCGGCCAGCACCAGACACGCGTACAACTCCACCTTTGGTGGTGGAGCGTCCGCCGGCCAAGGTAACGATAAATACGCTGTAACATTTCGTTTTTCACTGTTATACTTAGTTTGCGTGTTTGTCTTTATTTCTGTTTTTGTCACATTTGGTTGCATTGTTGCGTCGAGACAGTGGCTGGTGGAAAGTACGAAACACAGGTTATTAGAAGCGAGTGAATACTTACATTGGTAAAAGAATAAAAGGATAGAGATTTTTCGTTGAAAATTTCATCAGATAT
This sequence comes from Lepidotrigona ventralis hoosana, assembly GCA_002806875.1. NCBI lineage: Eukaryota > Metazoa > Arthropoda > Insecta > Hymenoptera > Apidae > Lepidotrigona > Lepidotrigona ventralis. The sequence continues at coordinate 25,798 of NIPQ01092406.1, read as the reverse complement.
ATTTGAATTTTATACTCTGTGTACTATTTAACGCCGAGACACGGTACGTTGATCTTTTCAGTCCCAATAGGTTATAATATTTCGAAAAGTTTAGAGGATGTTGGGATTTCGAATGAAATTTATTTGAACCGATGTTTGATTAAATGAACTTTTGCTGATGGAGTTCGCTTATCTGAATTCTTGAATTAATTGAGAAATTCAATTATTTGTTCGTCGACTGTAATGACTTTTTGTATGTATAATGTTAATAATTTTACTTGAATTATAATTGACCGGGATAATTAAGTTAAAACTGAATTGTAATAGATGTAAAGTTCAATAGAATTAGAGTTGAATGGTAATTCTATGTCCTGAAATGGACGAGTTTAAATTTTCTTTTTCAAGAATTTCGAGAAAGCGTGAAACATCTTTATTACGATGTTAGATTTCATTCAGTTCGATAGAGTGCAGGCAAAGTTTTAGAACGATAATATAAAGTAATAAAATAATAATACATCGAACTACATTCCGTCGAAATGTTGGTATTCTGAATAAACCAAATAATTTCCATGAACAGTATGCGGTTAATATAATTTAACTTGTTAGTTCAGAATTTTCTCATTTCGGAATTTTCTAAAACTAGAATCATGAAAAGTCTAAATCTTTCACGCGCGTTTTCACTATAAAATTCAGTCAATTAATCAAAAATTGAAAATTGGGACTGGAAGGGTTAACAGAAAATTTTGAAAATTTTAAGAGAATTAAAGTCGTGAGAATTTCGATTGGAACGTCTGATATTCAGAAGATTTACTTTTGAGAATGTTTCGAATGTCCATTCGAAAACAAAATTATTTGATTATCCAGATAGCGCGTGTCATAAAGTTACGTTGTATTTAAACGTTTACGATGAGAAACTTTTGTGAATATATTACGTGCATTACATGAAACCTTGAAATTTCATTAATTTTGTGACCATGGTGATTACATTACTAAAGTTTCAAACAAAACTGACAATGTACCGAAAATTTGAAGTCATTACCGCGTTTCATAAAAACCTAAGAATTTAAAATGGACAGAAGAATTTTCCTATTTTAGAAGATTAATCAAAGAATGATTATTTGTTAATTTGTCGACGATTTATTAACTCGATTAATCGGTGAGAAATAAATTAACGCGCAAGATTAATTAACGAGAATGAACGAGAAAGAAAAAAAAAGAATTAACGACGCACGTATTCATGCCAAAAATTTCTTTAACACCTTTATTGTACGAAGAAATTAATATTTCACACGCACTCACAAAAAATGCACTAAAAAAAAAAAAGAAAATTAGTCAGTCGTATTCCTAAAAAGTTTCTGCAAACGTCTATCGTACAATTCTCTTGCGTAAAATATTAATGTGCACGCGTACTATCCATGAAAAGATTCGCCAAGAGAAAAGAAAATTAATTACTCATATTCCTAAAAAAGTTTCTGCAAACGTTCGCTGCCTTGTGAAAATATCAATTTGCACGCACGCGTATTCACAGAAGGAAAAATTTACCAAGAGGAAAGGAAATTAATTATTCGTAATCATAAAATTTCCCACGAGCGTTTAGATATTTTCGCCAGCCACTGTGCTCGTTCAAACACACGCACACACACACACACATACACACACACACACAACGATTCCTTCCCGTTGAATTTCCACGGATTTCGGTCCAAGTTCCCTCTTTTAATTTAACGAGAGAAAGAAGGTACGACAAATTCACTTACCGGCGAACCTTTTCGCGTATCTCAAGCCGATGTAAGCTTGAAAAGCGACCGCCAAAACGCCGTACCAGACGGACCACAAACTATTCACGTGACCCCGTATACAAGAGTTTCGTCTGGTAGACCTTCGCGGCTTTTTTGTTTTGTTGGTGGTCGTGATACCGCTGGAATTTATGCTGGACACTATCGGAAGCGGTTTCAATGGCTTCTTACACTTTGCTTGATTTACCTCGTTATTGTTCTCGTAACCCATCAAGCTTCCTGTCATTGACATTTTGTCCTGAAAGGGAAACATTTCGTTCATTCATCTCGTGGCTGCATTTACCTTCCTGTCGAATATCGTATATAGAGAAAAATTGAACGCGCGTTCATTCGAAAATGAAATTTATCACGGCTACAGTGTATTGTTTCTATTGATTTCTTTTTTTTCTCTCTCTCTCTCTCGATATTATAATTGATGTTGATAATTTTCATGGTTTTGGGTTTGAATTGCACGAACAATAATAACGATTCGATAGGTTCAATAACTGTTTGGTGGTAATAAATTGTCACATCGTTGATTTCGTTTATATCAGGTTGTGTAATAATCGGACATTTTGAGAAATGTTGTAACAAGTGTGAAATTTATTGCAAATTGTTTTTTCATTCGTTTATCTCTGAATGGATATAGTTTCAAAAATATTATGTACAGTTACTCGGCACACGAGCAATTGATACGAATAAATGTGATTTATAATCGAATCATTTAAGAGGGAAAGTAATATTTATAAATACGTAATAAGAACAAAGGAGTTTGTTTCTGTGTGATAAATGCAAAGATTCGAAATATGCTTGTAACGAGTTCATGTATTTGTAACAGAAAATAAAGTGCAAAATATAATGTGCATCGTAGAGTTTATACAATGGTCATTAATATTGATCAAATATACGAATGAACTTATTACACAACCTGGTAATTTAGTATTACTGAGATAATTTCACAGAAGTCAGTACAGTGGACAGACGCCCCCTAAAGAATTGATTTACTTTCAGTTTGAATCCAATCAATTAATTATTTAAAGGAGAGATTATTGTACTAAAATATGTAATACTTTTGTAATTTATCTCTTTTCATCGGTGAAATTTTTAATCTCCTTTTGGTTTACTAAATATATCACACTATGAAATGACAACAGGGTTATTCTTGAAAGATAGAAAATGATATTCATTGGAGCAGAATACATTTTAACAAGTGTTTGTAGACTCCTCCTGTGACTGACTCAACCTCCTGTCCATTGATTTCAATATTCATTGAATCGGAACGTTGCACGTCGGACGCGATAGAATATCATAGAATATTCCACAAACAGTAATTAACAGAACCGCNTTTTTTTTTTTTTTTTTTTTTTTTTTTTTTTTTGAAATCTACCGATCTGTAAATGAGACACAATCAGAGGCATAAAATGGAAAATATAAGATTGAAGCTCGATCCCTAAGTTCGGCTGAAAACATTTACCGAATATTCTGCTTTGTTTCTTGTGTAGGTGTCTTAATGTTTCGTAGGAGTTTGTTTGAAACAATCGATACGAAGCCTTGACATTTTTGGGGGTGACAGCGCCGCCTGAAAAGAGAAACGAATTATTAAATCTCGTCTCACGTCGCATAAATTAACGCTAGAATAACAATAAAAATTAACAACAGAACTATCAACTATAATAAAATATAAAATTATAAAATATATAATAAAATATAAAATCAAAATATAAAACGTATATAAACTGAAAAAAAAAATAATAAAAATACAAGGAATAAGAAGTTAACATATAAGCTTTTATATTTTTGTAAATTTAATTTTCTATGAAAAATTACAAATTACAGAGAATTTATCTGAATTAAATTTTAATGAGTATCTGTTTATTAAGTCAACTCTTGCTGTTGTTGGTCTGAGCCAATTTCTTTGAACCTGAACTTGCATCGTGTAAACGAAAGATCGCTGATAAAAGGGAAAATCAGTAGATTATATATGTAAACTATTTGTTTCCTCCCACTAGTTCGTGTAAACTAGTAGAATTCTATAGTAGTTACTTTGACCAGTTTGGTAGTTCTATTGTTAAGCGAGTTTCTTTTGAACGCGAGCTAGTATTATGGAACGTACAGCGTACAAGTAGAATGGGACAACTGCGCGGACGCTGCAGTGATCGAACTGTGAAACTGACCAGACTTATCTACTTAACGTTGTATCTATGTACACGTATACTCTATGGGAATATATATATATACACACACATGAAAGTTGCTACATGCTCGCCAATGTACGACGTACATATACAGAGCCTGTTGATTCATTTCTGCGTATATAGGGTGGCTTACAAACATATTACGTGTTATACAGGGTGTTATGAAATTTAGCGTTCAAACTTCACCAGTTCTACAGATAAAAGTAAAAGTGAAACATTCATCGTGTGGCAAAATGTGTTCATAAATACTTGGTCAGAAAGTTACAGTTTTTACACCGATGTCGAACTCGTATTTTTAAATGTATTTCAAGCTTAACTCAAAAATCATTCGATACAATCGAAAGATGAAATTTCGAAAGTACTATCACTATGGCATAATAGAGAAAGATCGTAATAACAATTTCACTTTAAAACGCGAAGCTTCTACTTTAACGTTCTTTTCGAAGATGATCTTACACTATGTAGCGATTGAGAAAATATACTTTAAAAGAATCACAGAATAGCGGGTGAATCTAATTGCAAAAACAATTTTTTAATGTTCGAACTTTCACGATTTTCGAGACAAAAGTATCCTCACTTTTCCACCCGCTGGGTGATGCAAAATCATATTTAAAGAAGAAAAAAAAAACGGGCTCACGAACTACGAAATTACTTCGACTTGAACTGTCGACAATTTTTCGTCGTCATAATTTACACGCGCGCGTCGGCGAAAATCGGAAAATATTCAGAACAATCGAGAGATCGAGTTCCGGAGAAACATTCGACGCGATAAAGGGTCGCGGAACAGCGTAAAAGCCCGGAAGGACGAGTTGAACGCGCATTGTACGCGTAAACGGGGTATCGTTTCGAAACATAGTATGGTACAGATGAGAAAGGGGTGAAACCGTGCGCGGAGGGTGTTCGAGCATTGTTTGAAATGTTGCGAAGAAAATTACGCCGTCTATCGGTGCTCCTCGATGCTTCCTCGATCGTGAATCGCTGCGACAATGACGAATCCACACACAGGCCGCAAGTGAACAAGAAAAATGATCGAGCGGCTTAATGCTTGCCGACAATCGCGGGTACAAAAAGGGGTAGAAACAGAGGAGGGCTAGCGTGGCGTGATAATTCTAGTGCTCTTACGACCACATTTCCCTCTCTCTTTCTCTCTCTCTTCCTCTATCTTCTTCTCCTTCAAACACTCTTCTCCCTATCAGCTCTTTTCTGGCACCCTCGGCTTCGCAAAGTCGGTTCTTCTTCTCTTTGACAAGAAGGAGCCGTTTTTCCCTCGACACGATNTTTTTTTTTTTTTTTTTTTTTTTTTTTTTTTGCCCCCTTTTTCCTTCAGTTCAGTCAGGATATTGTTCCTGATCTCTTGCTTTGCCCGCGCGATTCAAAAGATGCAAGCGCGGAGACTCGGCGACCGAGTCTCTCTGCTTTGCACAAGGGGCTCGGATATCGGTAACAAAAAGAAACGAATCTTTTCGTTTGAGGAATGACGCGAGATTGAAGGAAGAAACAAAAAGAGAAAGAGGATGTATTATCGCGGAAGCACAATCGTGGTGTAATCTCACCGATGGTTGACCTAGTTGTCGAGAGAGGAATAGAAGAATAAGATGGTGGTTAGAGTAGTTTCATCGTACCGATAGTGGATTTATTGTTACGATAAGATTCTTTTTTCTTTTATTTTTACAATTGTCTCTTTTCACGATTTTTGATCGAAATCTACTTTGTCCATTTACTTTCGAGGAATATTCAAAGCTGCGAGAAATAGAAGAATAAGGTGGTCAGAGTTTTCAGTGATAATGAATTTACTCTTACAACAAAGTTCTTTTTTGTTTTTGTTATTTTACAGCCATCTGATTCGTTCGAGTTATTTTTACGAGAGCAATAAGCAATATTTCTTTTTACTTATTTTTGATTAAAATCATTGTCAATCTACTTGGGATATTCAGAAATATTCAAAATTGTCACCAGGAATAGAAGATATGCATTGATAACAGACTTCTTATTACGACAAGATTTTCGTAGCATCTTCTGTTCTCACTGTTTTGTGCTTCGAGTAAATTTCTAGTTTTCCTCGATCTATCTGCAAGGAATTCTGGTACTTCGATCCATCGATAACACGTCCCATTTTCTATATCTCTATCGTGTAGCGTAGTTTATTCCTCTCGAGTGGAAAGCATCGTTGATTCGGAGAATTTTTCAGCATGTCCTGTTTGTCGCAGTTCGGCATACTTTCAACTTTGACAAATCGCACAGCCGACTGCAGTTCTCTCTAATTAGGAGAGAGTCTCCTTCGAAAAAGGGAAGGTAACGTGGACCGATGGTCCGTCAGCAAAGTTCGACAAGACGAATGGTCGCGGGTGCAATGGGGAAATCGAACGAGCGTTCACTCACCGGTGCAGCTAGAATGAAAAACCATGTAGCTCGTAGATGGAGTTTCCTCCTGAGGGAAGTAACTGCCGAGAAGGACGAATAAAACGAACCCTGGCTGTTTGTCAAATATTTTCACGGCTGTAACTCTTTAGTGCCATTTCGGGACATTATCGACAAAATGCATTTTTTTTTTTTTTTTTTTTTGACGATCAGATGTTACCTGTGTTTGGCCATTTACTCTAGAAAGACTTTGTTAAATATTTGCGTCACATATTGTACGAAATGTTTATTTCGAAATTTCACTTGTATCGATGAAGTATTTTGAAGAAAGTTCATAATTGCAAAAGTCCATCGTTCGTTGTTAGACTGCGGATGTTTCATGCAAGAAACATATGTCAGTTATGCTCGTAGAATATGCATATATACAAACAGTAAAAGAATATGAAACACCTTTATTTTATATCGAGCTATTGCAGCAACAGTACGCAATTTTTTTCCATGTTTAATATTATTTTCTATGAATAGTATTACAACAATATTTGTGAATACTCATTTGATGGCACACGAGATAAATATGTTGCATGCATATGCACAAAAGTATACAATATGTTCGTGCATACGCTATCAAAATATAAATATGTAAAGCACATGCATTATGCAATTCGTGTAGAATAAAAAGGCATCATTTTTGGAACCTTCTAATCCGTCTCGGTCTTGCATCTTTGTCTACACTCCATCAGTATATACATTTGCATAAATATTCGCACTCTGTTCATTATATTAATAATGTTCTAAATATTATTGATATATTCACAACATTCCAAAAATAATATAGAATATAGAAATAATATAAAATAATATAAAATATAATATAATATAAAATAATATAGAAAATATATAAAATATATATAGAATTATCCGTGAAATATGTCCTTAGTTCATGAGACACTTTGTACAGAGTGTTTCTCTTATCTTGTAAATGCATCTTTACATTCTTGTCAATGGTATTGATACAAAGAATTGTGTCAGTATAAAATTGATCAAGATAAACACGAATGTTATCTAGAATACAATATATATGACCAATATATACAATACTATTATATTACTAGACACATGTTATATATGTATACTATACATTATATAATATTATATTATATATTATATTATAATTATTTATTATTATTATATTTATATTATAATTATATTATATATATTATAATTATATTATATTATATATTATATATATTATATTATAATTATATTATATTATACATACTATTATATACTATACTACTATACATATATACTATTATATATATGTTATATATACTGTATTGTATATAATATTCGTATATATATATAAAGATTTATATATATATAGTTATATATATAAGAATATATATATACAGTCTATATAAATATTCTTCTATGTATATTATATTAATATATGTATACACAAAGGCCTACATTGTTGAGGTATACAATTTAAATCAATGGATGAAAACGATCGATCTACTCACCGAACGGAGGAGAATAACCGCCGTCGTCGCTGTCGCCGTCACCGTCGTCCTCTCCGTCGTACTGGCTCGTTTCAGTTAACCGTCGCGTTAACCGACAAGTTGCGCTTCAAACGCTAAACGTGGACCTGAAATGGGAACCACAAGGTTCTTTCAAGTTTCGACCGAACGAATTTCGAGCAGCCACGAGCTCGCGAGATTAATTAGCCAGTCGTCGAGCTATTATCGAGTTGAACAAATTGACTGGTCGATCGATTAGAGTTGTTTCCCTTCGTTAAATATTACGAACAGGTCTTACNAAAAAAAAAAACAAAAAACCAAAAAAAAAAAAAAGGAGAAGAAACGAAACGCTCGTGTGACAGTAGCGATGGTAGGCGAGGCGCGCGATAGTCACACTTGTATCAGCGTCGTTGGTATTGCAGCGACGAAACGAGCCTCGTTCCTGCACGCAACCGCTTCCTCCGCTCGCTCGGTCGCGCGTACGCTTGTTTCAGCGCAACCACCATTCTCTCTCTCCGCCGTCGTTCGATCCCGAATTCCCTCGTCTCTGGCTACCCCCTTTCAGCTACTCCCTCCCGTCCCGGAACAATCTAATCTCCAGCTATCGATCTTAATTACACCCCGAAAACTCCTTAAGTAGCGACCGACCGGTCACGTTTCTGGCATTTCGTTTCGTCGGGGAACTAACCGGGGCTCCCACCTGGGAAACTTAACGTCCACTCGATCTCTCGCTACTCCTCATGTCGATCACCGATACTCGATCCTCGAACGACTTGCCCTAACCCAACATGTATATACATATATATATATATATATATATATTATTATTATTATTATTATTCTATGTATTTTTTCCCTCTTCACATTCACGACGACATATTACACGACGTGTGCCTTGTATTTGGCGTGTGGTGTTTGCACATGCAGTAAAGTATGCCGCAACGATCGATAAATGAAACACGATGAAACGCACACTGACCTTTCTGCTCCGATCCTGGCTTCGACGTCGGCGGCCGGAGCGGACCCTCTCGGAGTGGATGGCCTCAGATTTCGCAGCCGGGCACACTCTGTCCGAGCTACTGACACTCGCGGTACCTGTGCTCCAGCGGCTTTTGCATTCTTACTGGCCCGGCACACGGGTACGGTAACCGCCGAATAGGGGAACCGGTTCTAAGTAAAGGCGCACCGGCTACGGAAAAACGCAGAGAACGAAGGACAACGTCCTTGCCCGATAACTGGCATCGCACGGATTTTCACTTATCCGCGAGCATCGCCGACGGCCCGTGAAACGAAACACAGAGTCCTGTTATATCGCTTGACACGCGGTGCAATTCCGGTCATATCCGATATCGAGTCGTATCGCGGAAGGATTGGCGAGGGGAGGGAGGGAGGGGGGGAGGGAGTGTGAAGAGAGAGAGAGAGAGAGAGAAAGAGGAAATCTCAACGATTGATCGTTCAAAATTCGATGCCAATGTCACTGCACATGTCATTCGTGCGCACTGCGTGTGTGTTCGATCATCGAATCGCACGTTTTCGATCCCGGAAGTTGCAAGACGGCCGCGGCGCGTACGTGTTACCGCGATCGAGATTCGCGAAGGAGGAGCGGATAACGAGGTTAGGTCTCTCTCTCTCGACGTGGAACACTCGCGATCGGTCGAGGTGGCTCGGCGGGTGCCGTGCGACTCGCGAGCGGTGAAACGAGCTGGAGGGAATCGAGCGAAAAATTGGTAAGGACCCGACGCGGTAAACGTCCACGCTCGCTCTGACCAGCCCGGCGGCTCGAATCTACCGCGCATCTGCGCCGCGCATTTCCTCCCTTCATTGGCTCGCCGACCGCTGTCCTTTCCCCCACTCCTTGCGCCACAGGGGTTCTCCTCGCATTCGACACCACCGCCGATTCTACTATTTTATCGACTTTCTTTTCCTTGCTCTTCTTCCCTTCTCTCTCTCTCTCTCTCCTTTCTCTCTCTTTTTCTTTTTCTCCTCCTTTTTTCTTTTTTCGTTTTGTTCCCCGGATAACAAGCGAATCTACCTGTAATCGAATTCCTCCCCGGCCTCTTTGCGCTCTGTTGTCCTCGCCTGGTTCCTAAACTGTTTTCGACTCGCGAGTCAACCTGGTTACTGATCACACGGCGCTAATATCGAGACCACCTTAATTATGCATCGCGTAATCGCGATTACGCTGTGACTGGCGCTTTCATACATTTGGAGCAGCTTCCACTGGTGAAATCGACTATCGGTGAAACTGAACAATCTCGGGGCGGGTGATGTATTTGTCATCAATGCAATGCTCCCAATCGATTATTCTGTGTCTTCTTTTCTTTTTTCTTTAAGGGGGGAAATTTACTAAAAGCGCGACCACTCATTTATCCAGCAGAAGGAACAAGCCTGTCATCGATTAGACGAAATTATCTTTGATGATCTTGCTTCGTGTTCACCTCGTTTTGCATGCTTATGATAATTATTTGCCAGGTCTAAATGCCAGCTGAAACGTCGGCTGGCCGCCCACGCGCCATTAATCAAAGGCAACAAAGTTATTTTTCAATTACTGCGTTATTACGGCGATACGACGTGGCGGCAATTTACAAAATACAGCACGATAATTTAACTGCGGATTTTTGTATCTTTATGAAGCCTGGATCATCAAAGTAAAATTCAGACGTGTAGCGTAAAAATAAACATTTATTTTTAGTTATAACTGAGAACGGAGCAAAAGTGGAAGATATAATTTACAATCAATTACACCAGCAAGTAACACTAAATATTTTAACAACCACTCTGCTTCGAATTATTCACAAATGCACGGAAATCCGCGGTCTAATAACAATATTATTTATTGTCAATGCAATTGAAACTGCACGATGCTAAAAATATCAGACATTGTAATACCTAACGACGGCATTGGTAGCTTTAATCAGTTTACTCGGTCAATTAAGAAATCCTTAGAATCGGGGTCGTCAATTATTTCAGGACGCTTGCCTCGGGCAAGGAAGGAAGACGCAGCTTTAAGAGGCCGGAAGTGTGCAATCCACAGACGAAAGGCTAGAAAAAAAGAAAAAAAAGGTCTGTAATCCAGACAGCGGACTATACTCGTCCGTATGGAAAACATCGTTAAACTTTTTCAATCTACGAGTTTCGACGTCGAAACAAATACGTAACTGGTACTAAATACGCGGACACACGCACAGAAACGCGCTCGCTTTTCTCATCGGCATGTAAGTGCTGCACAAACGCTGGCTCGTTCACACAGAGACAGAAAAAAACGTGTCCCCCGAGCCATTAGGACAAGAATGGTCGATCGATTTTTCGCGTTCATTGTTTGTTCTTAAAGCCCGAAGCTTTTTTCAAACGCTATTTTTCACTGTGACCTGATTCGCGTTGTCGCAATCTGTCGGCTGTAGTTGCACGAGTAATATAGACGGGGTAATACAATCGAATATTGCAGTATTTCGGCTAATCGAGGCAAGATTCGTCCGATACAAATGGGAAACAAATTCTCAAATCGTACATCGTTCTTTTTTTTTTCGCTTTGTCTCGCGTGAACTGGCTTTTATTCAGATTTTATTAATGGCACTCGTGCTTGCGATTAATTAACTGTTTAATTTATTATGGACCAACGTCGCGTTAATATACGGCATTTTATTTGTAATTATTTTCAATTATGGGTTAAGGAGGGACTGTCGCTAGATCGCCAGTGAGATAATTTATTAATCGAGTCGAAGAAGAACGCAAGTTGGCAATAATCCGAATTAACTGTTCTCATTATTGCTGATGCAGTGTGATGATATGAACACGTGATCGATATAACGCTATTAAGATGAAATATTTTTCATATTTTTCGAAACAAGAATTATCGTTTTATTATATCGTTACGGNCGAAACAAGAATTATCGTTTTATTATATCGTTACGGGGAATTTTAAAATTGCAGAGATTGCAAATAATATTTAAAATATAATCCTTATAAATCCTATAATATTTGTTGCGTAAAACAATTTCTATGAAAATTCTGCACTTAGGAATAGGAATTTTCGTAAAAATCCGCTGTTTTGGATCATTAGATTATTCTCAGAAGAGCTTATTCACCCGAAAGCTATTCGTTCCTAATACTATTTACTCTGGTTTACCCAGTCGATTTCATTTCCTCTCATCAACGACATCGATCGTCCTAATATCCGGAACGAATTTTCATCGATAGAAATATTTCCGCCGCGAGTTATCCATCCGCAAAGCATTTCGAGCCCAGATTTTTTCTTTTTTTTTTCAATTCAATTTAATTCAATTTGACCCACATTTTAAATTCACGATAGCTCGCACGAATGTTTTTACTTACGTACAACTCGTTTTACGACAGACATTTAAACACGAGCCCAGATTTTTTCTTTTTTTTTTCAATTCAATTTAATTCAATTTGACCCACATTTTAAATTCACGATAGCTCGCACGAATGTTTTTACTTACGTACAACTCGTTTTACGACAGACATTTAAACGCCAAGGGAAAAACTTATTAAATTCGTGAGAAATATTACTCGACTCGTAACTTTAAAGATGCTCCAGAAAATCTAGACAGATATTTAAACAAAACGTCAGGCGTGTAAAAAATTGATCGAATTAANGACTCAAAGAATGCCTCATTTGTGATTCTTTTCCATCAGTTTATATTATCATACAATATTCGATTGAAATTTCTTTTTATCAACAGCTGAAATTAGTGTCAATGAAACTTTTAGAAATAAATACGAAATTTCGCAACATACAAGAAATATTATAAATCGATCAATTATATCGGAATTCTGTCAATCCTGCAAATACAACGGCAGAATTCAGAGCGTGTGCAGGAATGAATACGGTTGCAATGAAATGTAGTTAAGAGCAATGAAGTATCGTAGCATTCTAGAGCCCTTGTTGCATTCATTACATACAATTTGCCCATGCTGCACGAAAAGAAGAACACGACACAGAAGGGAGGCACGACCGTGCGAAAAGCAAAAGTTAATCGTGACTGAACGAGCTATGGGCGTTCCATGGTAATTTGTAATCCAATATAATCAACCGAGCAAATGCACCGAAGCCGCATACGTACGCGTCCAGGTTTTTTGCAAGGTGCCCGATTGAAGACCACCTGTCGGTGTTGTACGCCGCTCGATGACAATTTGCCGTGCACCGGAGAAAGCAACTTGTGCGCGCCACTATACGCAATCTATAAGAGCCCTTTGTACGCCACGCAGTGGGGTATTCGGCCGATCTAGCTGGCCAAAAAATCGCGCCCGTTGAAACGCGTGCAATTGGAACAGATTTTTTTTTCTTACTTTATACTTCCCAATTAGAATGGAGAAAGATCTTTGCTTCAAAACAGTATAAAAATTAATTGTAAATATTAATTTACGTAGAACGAAATATTCATGCTACACGTTCGAGAACTACGTAGTATAGAAATTTTTTAAACAATTCATTTTAATATTATTCGAAGATTTAAGGGCATAGTACGCTAGATCGTCAGATTTGTCTCGATCATTTATTAACCTAGCACCCCTCTCTCTTGTCGATTGCTCTTCATCTCTGATCGATCGTTACCTGTTTAGTTTCTTTTAAAACTTAGTATACAGATGATTCACAAAGACATCTGTTTTTTTTAGTTGAAGTTGAAAAAAAAGACAAAAGTCTAAAGAAATGGATTACGTTTTTTCACAATAATGCGTGTACATCGGAGTCTTTCATCATTTCACGTAGAAGAATAGTAGAATAACATGATAAAATCTCCTTCTGTTTTTATACAAGCTTTTACACAAGTTTTACAAAATTAAAGTTGAAATATTTTTTAAACTCATTCATTTTCAAATGTTAATCTTTCAAACATGTTGATTTTGATAAATTGAAGGAATAATAAAGGAAAGATTTTCATTTGAAAAAATAATGTAATTGCATAATTTACGTGAGTTATGATCCTTAAAAAAATATGATGGTGAAGTTTATCTTGAACCATTCGTCTAACATTCTTTCTTTTTTTAATTCAAAACACGTCTCATAAATTTTTTTAATACATCGAATATTACACGAAACGTTATACAAGAAGATATTCCAATTTGCAAATTAAAATCCCCTGTTATTAAAATCGCTAGAATTAAAGAAAAGTAATAAATCTGGAGGAAGTAATGAAACCCTGTAGAGTAAGTGAAGTATCGCTTAATTCGAGTCGTAAATAGGGAAATAACGATATCTAATTGTTCGATCAAGCTTTTGTAAAGAAAGCAATAACTCGCTGTTGTATACAGCACGCGAATACCTGATCGGCAAAAAGTAAAATGGCAAAAAGATAAGAGCTTCAACGGGAAGAAAGATAAATAATGCCTTTATGACAGTTTTATATCTCTATCTTCTACATTTTTATGAAGAGACAAATAGAATAGAAAGAAGGAGAGAGCAATTCTGACAATAGAAAAAATTTCATAATTCATAGCTTAGTTCTCATGAAATCTTTCCAGGAGAAAAAAGGACCGTTTTTGTTCCTCCTTTTTCTTTCTCTCTGTCTTTTTACAAATGTATTTCATATATTTCAAAATATACAATTATTTTCCCAGAAGTATAATTGAAGCAAACAAAATCTTTCCAGGAGAAAAAAGGACCGTTTTTGTTCCTCCTTTTTCTTTCTCTCTGTCTTTTTACAAATGTATTTCATATATTTCAAAATATACAATTATTTTCCCAGAAGTATAATTGAAGCAAACAACATGATAATGTGTAGGGTAAATACATGCGATGGATCGCAGTCACGCAAACCAGAAAAAAAAATATGATCGCGAAAGGGTTGCGACAGGTTTCAAAGGATCGTGGCACGAATCCTATCCAGTTTGAAAACATGATAATGTGTAGGGTAAATACATGCGATGGATCGCAGTCACGCAAACCAGAAAAAAAAATATGATCGCGAAAGGGTTGCGACAGGTTTCAAAGGATCGTGGCACGAATCCTATCCAGTTTGATAAAGTATCTCGATATAATCTCACAGTACAGGGCAAATATAATGTAACAACTTTATTTGTATAATGTAACAACTTTATTTCAAAATCACACGGTTGGTAAAATAGAAAAGAACACTAGTTATTTAATAAATTACAAAATACAATTATATTTGAGAGTAAAGAATTCGGCAATTTTGTACTTGAAATGTTTCCGGGCAATGTGCAAAATTTCACGGAAACTCATCAATTGTTAGTTTGTGCTCATGAATTATTTTCTTCGTACAACAAACAACTTTTTTATGCACATTTTATCACAGATCATCTTCATCATCCGTATATTCACACTCCTCTATAATTCTTGTTATTTCTGCGTCATGTTCTTGAGACTCGTCGTCGAGTAAATGCGAGTCACCCTCCATGAACTTGGCGAACCTAAAAACACGCATGATTACGTTACATGAATATATTACATAATATATTATTATTATTAATTTATTAAGGACCAAAGTTGAATTAAGATAACATTCAATTTGCAATTCTTTTCAATGAATCAATACTACTAAATTTTAATTTTTAATTAATCTAATTTTCAAAGTGTGTTGTTGAGTTATAGAAGATTGTAATAATTTGTATTAAATTACTAAACTTTTCTATCTTGCATTTAATTTTATTTTGTATTTTATATTCTCCGCGACAAGTAATTAAATCATTTTGACTAAAAAAATTCCAAAATTAAATATTTTGATCCTAGGGTTTTCTTGACCCAATGCTCAATGACACCAGTTGAGAATTTCTATTGCATATAGAATATCATTATAAAAGGAAATTCCAATCTTCTATTTAGATTCTATGGTTTTTTGAGATTTGAAAAAAATCGGAATATGTATAATATTATGAAAGATTAATACTTGATCCGTAATGGGTTAATCTTCATAGATGCACACACACACACAAACACATACACGTTGAGTTTCAATTAATATACATAATAACGATAATAACCTTATTGGATCTTTTAGTCTTAGAATTGTTTTCCATGGATTACATTTAGGACTAGCACAATACTCTTTTAGCTCATTTAACGCTTTTTTCGTTTCTCTTACGCCCTCTTTACGATACTGGTCTTCTGTTAATAATTTTCTTCTTTCAGGAAACATGTTCTTCCTGATTTCGAACAGGTGTATACATGTAATATACGGTCTTGCTTTTCTAAACGATAATACTAATGCTGTCGTTATTATTACCATCGTTATCGCTACTGCTATTGTTATTATTCTTGTTACTATTAATTAATCACTGCTATTTATTGCAATTGCTATTGGTTGGTTAATATTTTTATGAAAGATCACTCAAAATACAAGTTTCTGTTATTACCAAATTTAATTTGCATTTGTAGCAAAAATATAATTTGTAATAATTTGCAAATAAAATACGTGTTTACGTATTTATTTTACTAAGCAATTTAATTTTATCGTATTTGTTTTAAATGAAATAAAAATAATGTGAAGAAATATGAAACAACAATTTATTAACACAAGTATAAAACTTAATAATAAATAAAATAACATAAGTATTATTGGAAATACCAAATATCCAATAAGAAATGATTATATTGAAGATTAATAATAATAAACATTAAAGGCAAGCACTGAAACAATGTTAACAAACAAAATATGAGCTGAAAAGCTTAATAATGATGATATCATCCAATAACTTACCAATAGATTCTGCCTTTTTGAATTATTACAGTAGGAAAGTTATAAAGTAGAAAAATTAAGATACAACAAAAACTTGATGCCTCACGAAAATAACTGCTATAATACATAATAACCAATCCTGCTATCTAAATAAATAAAAAAAAAAGAAAATATTAAATGAAATAATTTCTTAAGAATTTTGATCTGTTAATTTTATTCGAATGAGCTATTCTACAGACCTGTAGAAACCATTGAATAAGTTTTTTCGTTCTAACGTTTGTAACAGGACCAAACCGATAAGCAATGACGAAACTGATAAGAGACGTTAATAAAATGTACCACACAACAAATTCTCTATATTCTACAACGATTAATTGGATATTTTCCCATAAAATTTGGATTAGATAAAAACTCATTGTCCAACCAGTGACAATCGTGAGGTACATCATTTTACCCTTAAATTATATATGTTTATTGTGAAAAAACAAATTAATTTGTTAAAAACAAGAATTTGTTAAAAACAAGAAAAACAAGAATGGATGAAAATTGAAAGAATTAATTTACCCTTAATAGAAATTTGCTAACAAAGTATATTAAAATTATAATTGAGGTGGTGATTCCAAGCATTATACTGCTTAGATAATAAAATAAGGGATTTTCACTGAATTTATGACCATTCCAAAATATAGTAGCACCCATCAGCATTAACATTAATGCAGGGACATCGATACCTATTTACACAAAAACTTAAGTACCTTTCATTTATGCAATAAATTCTTTTGCTTTGGTACACTTACGTGTTTGTATCATGCTAACTGTATATTTGTGCAAATTGGAAGAATATATGTATACACCAATGCATACATCTTCGAAAGGGTTAATCTTTAGTCTGTTGCTCTTTTTTGTACTGAATACATTAAAGCTCCAGGACCTCTGATTATCATCATGCTTTTTTATTACTTCTTGGGAAGTTTTTCCATTGTAAAGATCATAATTTTCAATATTTGTATTCAAGTGTATCTATAATGTAATAAGATAAAGACTAATTCATACGAAGATGTACATGTTATATATGTTATATATTATATATTGCCAAGTATTATTTCTTACTGTTAAAGTTCTCCACATATGTATCAAATATTTTGTATTGGCAGTATGGCAGAAAGTTTGTAACCCAGGTTTGTCATTTTCAATAACATCTCCTGGCTTTAAAAAGTATACTAGAAACAAGTTTAAATTTAAAAAATTAAATAAATGAGATAATCCTAGAGGTATTCTTTTCCAACATTTATCTTATAAACGAAAAGTAAAATATAAAGCTTTCAAAATCCGAAAACAGAATGTTAACAGATGACAATTGTTAATATTCTCATGATAAGAATAAAACAAAATTGAATTGTTCAATAAAACATATTGTTATAAATGTATAGATTGTTGGTACATAAAGTAAAAACTAAAGCAACTATTCCTTTCCATTTTTATCTATATTTTTTGTTACTCATAATGATAAAATTAATATTATTTAGTAGTAAACCTTTTATAGGTTATAACATGGGTATTACAAGTTACACGACTTACTTGATTCCATGGTTGATGCAGATTCTGTGCACAGATAGTTAGAAATAAATAAAAAGGTAATTACAGTCGACCATTGTATTATTCCGTTGCCCATTTTGTGATCTAGTAAAAAGTAACCGGTCTTTCAACCTTAACCTACAAATTTTGCGAAATAGAGAAACACTGAATTTGTCAGCAAGTTATCATCTGAAATTCAAAAATCGAGACAAACGACTCTCGACAATAGTAGTGTTTAAGTGCATATCGATGTTATCTTTTCTAACTTCACTTCGTGAAAGTAGCGCGAGTTCACTGTATAATTCGAAAACGTTGGTAGAGAATACTACAGTTATCAAGCAGAAAGAGAATTTAGTGCTGAAGCTCTATGTGTCTTGAACAAATTTATAATGAGTCAGTTTATCTCGTTGCAAGGTATATATCGAGTAATATTGACGCGTTTGTGATAAGAAAATGCAACAAAATGCATTGTTAAAATTGTGTATTACATTTATTTACATTTGTTTTCAGTTGGACAATGCGGAAACCAAATTGGTTCGGCGTTTTGGCCCTTAGCGTTACACGAGTACGGCGTGCAAACAACAAATACTGGAATGAATTTGCTTAAAACGCAACGAGATCACGTTAAAAATATCGGCGATTTGTCTGATGCGTTCGACAGCTTCTTTGTTGTACCTGACAATTCACATGATCTGTGCTTCAAAGGTATAACCGATTTGAAACGAGCCAAGGTCAAAGCTAGGGTATATTGATTACTTTATTTTATTGTTATTCAATTGTAAAAAAAAGTCAGATGAATGTTATACTATTCAAATTATATCATTAATAATTAATGTTATTGACAACTTTATATATCATGGATCTCTTGGATATGTAGGCAATATTGATAGATATGGAGGATAGTGTCATAGGAGGGTTGAGGAAAGGACCTGTGCGTGACTTGTTTGATCAGGCTTGCGTTGTTACAAATTATCCAGGATCTGCCAATAATTGGTATTGATCTCTTGATCATTCTAATTGATATGCTGGGTTACTTTTGGGCAAAGGAAATATTGCTAATAAATTTTGTAGGGCTGTAGGTTATCATACTTATGGTACAGAGTATCACGAGAAATTGGAAGATACTATCAGATATATGGTAGAAAAGTGTTCTAGGTTACATGGTTTTCTATTAATGCATTCTGTTGGAGGTGGTACTGGTTCTGGATTAGGAACAGCTGTTTTAAAGTTACTGGCTGATAATTATCCTACTATAGATAGGTATTAACTTTACTTGTCAGAAAAATATATGAATTGTGTGTTAAAGTGTAATTACAATTAAGAATATTAACTGGCATCTCATTGTCAATGTTATTGTTATTAATTTTTTTTAACAGTTATTGTTATTACAGACTAGTATCTTGCATATATCCAATTGTTATGCAAGATGTTGTTACAGCCCCATACAATGTATTGTTGTCGACTCGAGAGCTTATAGATTACGCAACTTGTGTATTTCCTATTGAAAATGAATCCCTTTTGGATATATGCAATGCACAATTGAAAGTAAAAGGCAACACAGAACAAATAAATTACAATGTCTCATGTAAGCCATTTCAAGATATGAACAGTATTGTTGCAAATATGCTTCTTCATTTAACCAGGTAATTGCAATCAGTTTCACAAATTCTTGTTTGTAACTATGTATTTTGAAAATAGGGATACTATACTTTTTAGTGGATCTAGGTTTCCTGGTAATTTAAATATGGATATGAACGAAATAGCAACGAATCTCGTACCGTACCCGAAATTACATTATATATTCAGTAGCGTTAGTCCATTAACGTTATCCGCGCCAACGATGTACAGTGTATCAGGAACAAAGTACTTGTTAGCTTATGACGCCATTATGTAAAATTATAAAAATGTAATTTATATATTTTTTTAAGGCTAATAGATGAAATATTTATCAATGCATGGTCACGAAATAGTCAGTTAATTAAACTAGATCCGCTACAATCAGGGTCTATGATTTTGAGTGCTGCGCATGTTGCTAGAGGAAACTGTTCTGTGAACGATTTAAAACGAAACATTGAGAGGTAAATTGTATATTTTGTCAATAGCCCATCTTCCTTGCAAGCATCTGTAATCATGCAGTATAATGTTTTACTTTCTAGATTTCGGAAAAAGGTTACGTTCACAGATTGGAGCAATGAAGCTATGAAAGTAGGTTTGTGTTCTGTACCCCCAGCTGGACATTCAATCTCTTTGTTGTGTCTTTTAAACTCTTCCTCGATGATCTCGTTATTTAAAAATGTAATAGAACAGTTTACAAGATTGTACAGAAGGAAGGTAATGTTAAGAGCACATATTTATATACGAAGTAGATAACGTTTGATAGATTGTCGAAATGTTCAAAGATCATAGCCAGCCATGTGTCTTTTAAAAATCATTGCTCCACCCTATATACACAGACATGAAATTTACAACTAAGATTATGTTGCAGGCACATGTGTATCACTACACCCAAGTACATGGTTTCGAAGAAACGCATTTCATTGATTGCAAAGAAACAATCTCAAATTTGTTTATGCAGTACACAGAGCTGCAAAGTGAAAGTCAAAAGAATATTTCTCGGTTACAGATACTTTAAATTCTTAAATTAGATTGTTTTATTTAATTTGATCTGTACATTAACAATATGAACACAAAACAATAAAAATAGAATGACACAGCTTATGTATTGGCAACAATAAAATTACGTTTCATTGAAAATTTACAGCTTGCGCGAGTTTTGCATCCACATAAAAAATTTGGAATACTGAGCACATTATCTGTGTACTACATACATACGTAGCAAAAGCCTTTGAAAGTCGTTCAAAAATCAATCATCATCTTTGGAGATAATTAATATATATAACATTAATTTATACCGATGTTTTATCAGCGTTTTAACTGGCTGGTATTTGTGGCAAACCAAACTCGTCTACTAAAACGCCATCCTGGAAAGAAAAAAAAATTCTCTTTCGATATAATTTGTCAAGTAAAATGTTTTCTAATTGTACGAAAAATAATTGATACAAATTTTTAATTTCATTCTTGATTTTATGAAAATACCTTGTTCCTGATGGAACTCGCGCCAGGTTCTTTGTCAGGAGCACTAGGTGCTTTGATCGCGTCGTCCAAGTAACTGGTGTCTTCGTCGACAGCCAAATCGTCTCCGAGAGCCTCTAATTCGGCTGCTAATTCATCTTCGTCTATATCTGGCATACCGTAACTGCGACCCATCGCCTCTTGGACTTCGTCAGCTTGTTCCAACATATCCGCCAAATCGTCTTGAAGATCCTGCACGATGCATAAACTTATCGTCGTAAGACAGCGAAAAGAGACACACAAGAAATGGAAAGTTTGCCTGAAAATACCTCGATCTGATCTATATTGATATTTTTAAACTCTTTCTGCATTTGTTTCACCCCTTCTTTCATGGCGACCACAGTTGCCTGAGTGTCTTTCAGCGTTTGAGTAGCATAATTTGCCTGTTCCATGTTAAAGGCTTGTTGACGCAAGTTATCCACCTGCGCTTCATACATCTTGCGCTGTTTCAGAATGCGTAACGCCTTAGCCTTCACCGCATTCTTCGCCGGGCCATCTTTCATTTTAATCATCTGATCTTTGTATTTCTTCAATTCGGCATCTAATTTTGCTATCTTTTTCTCCGCAGTATCCGCTCTGCTGTCCACCTGCCGCAAGCATAAACAACAATCGCGCGTTAGAAGTAATCGTGCAGACGGTAATATAACCTCACTTCGACGATGAAACAAAAACAAATATTTACCCCGGCGATACAGTCGGTGAGACTTGGTGACGGTTCTTTGGCTTTAGGTCGACCAAATAGTCTATTCATTTTGTCGAATAAAACACGCACGAGGTAAAATGCGATTGTCTCTCCTTCCTCTTCTCCTTTTCCTTTTCTTTGATTTGTCTTTCTATTTCTCGATCGTTCACTCGAAACGTCAAGCTGACTGACTCATCGCAGCCGGTTGCTCCATCTACTGTCACGCAGCATATTTATCAACAATCAAGTTTAGTTTTCGAGCGGGATTTCGACGTTCCTGCTTTCGGAAGGTGAAAAATATAACGAAATTTAACCGGTTAGTAAATGACTATCTACTTATATAGTGTTATCTATCCATCATTCAGTTTTCGGAGCAAACATTGTAACACGACACCTACCGAACGGCTTGATAACAATATTATCATCATTATCAGCGTTTTATTCCGATTGGTGGAATTCTAATCGACATAATAATAAGCATTTCATCGACGAAGGCTAAATCATTCATTTCATCAGCAGAATATTCCGCTTGCAGAGAAAAGCGTTCGTTTTCTAAAGGGACGGAAACATTTAAAATAAAATACCTGTCGCTGGTTATCTCATTCGAACTGAAATCAACGAAGAGAAACGTTGCAAATGTACGACGATATATGCCGCGACAGCGCGCATATATATGGTTATTTATCTCGGTCGGTAACACGCACGTGCACGTTTCGCAAGCGAATGCTAGAAAGCTAGATAGAGTGAAGGCAGATAGAAGAAGTGACTGGGGCGCTCGTGTCGGGCGGATATTTGAAAATTCAGGTGAACCGAGGAGACGAATGTCGGGAAGAGTGAAAAACGAGAGCAGATAACTGGCAGAGGGAGATGCATCGAGCGAACGATGACGATGGTGGCCTTACGTTGACGGTCTCGCGACAGCGACGTTAGCGACGATAATGGAAGTGACACGGACAGTGGCGGAGGCAGTGGAAACAGCAGCGGCGACGGCGGCGGCACGAAGGCGAACGTGAACGCGCGTGCGTGAGCGACGTCGCCGCGCGACGCAGCAGCGACGTAGCGACGACGACGTCGACGAGGACGAGGACGAGGACGAAGCGGCGGCCGAAGATCGCCGAGCGGACGGTTACGCGGAGAGACTACGGCTGGCATGGTGTGGGCCGCAGCACGGCCACAGTGTTCCAAAAGTCGGCACCACGCACGAATCGTGTTACGCGCGACGCAGAGCCACGAAGCTGCGTCGTCGAATCGCGCTCGGCTGGCCTCCGATCGAGTGCTCCGTCGAGCGCAGCCAGGGAACGCGAGCAACCAACAGCTGCTGGCTGCCGTCCGATTACAGATCGATCGAATCGGCGTCGTCGACAACGACGACGACGACGACGACGACGAGGGCCGGGAAACTCGGGAGAACTCTGTCCGTAGCGTAGAGAGTCGACGACAGCTACGAAGACGGCGGCGGCGACGACGACGACGAGTAGTAGTAGTAGTAGTAGTAGTAGTAGTAATAGTAGTAGTAGTAGTAGTAGTAGAACAACGGCATATTGTTATCGTTGGAAAAGATCGTGGCACGTGAACGAACAGGAGCAGTGCGCCGTGGGCAAACGATAAACCGCGAGTGGTCATAGTACGCGAATTGCCAATGAGAAGCAGCGTTAGCTCGAACGAAGACAAGCCGAGACGACGACGGTAAGTTCGGGCGGCATTATCGATAGGACTCGGGCGGGATTGCGCGGTGAAGGAAACGACGGAGTAAGGAGGCAAAAGGGCTCGCTAGAACGAACGAGGCGAAGTTGGGCCGGTTCGGCGATAGTATTCGACGTTGCAACACCGGTGAACCGTCGAACTAAGCGGGGATTCCCCTGGCGCGCGCGATACGCACAGTGGCTGTACGTCGCGAGTCGCTCGGTGACTCGATCGATCGGTCGAGCGATCGGTAATCAGCGAAAAAGGAGAAAAAAAGAAAAAAAAAAAGAATCGTCGGCGATTAACAAGGACGCGAGTGTTGTCAAACAGCGATTTCATCGCTGAACGAGACAAAAGGAAAGGAAAGGAAAGGAAAACGGTCGGCTGTCGGTCATTGTCGAGATATCTGTGTTCAGTGACAAAACGCGTATATTATTCGTAGTGTGCCGCGTACATACCGCAACGATACGCAACGATCAACGACGACGACCACGATCACGATCCCGGCCTCGTTTCCTATAGAACGTGGTGGAGTGTGTGTGCGTGCCTCTATGGGTGAGAGTGTGTATGTGTGAAACGCGGCTGAAGGAATCGACAAATAGTCGCGCTGCAAGACGAAAGGTCGCGTTTGCCTCGCGTGTACTTGGGAGAATTCCAACTGGTTCGCTGTATATTCGCCAAAAGGGTAAATTATGCTCGCCGGAAGCTATTGAATAATAAGCCGGAAAAACGACGTTCGAACAATCAGGCGAACGAACGTACGTCCGTCGTTCGGACGGTAGGTTCGCGCGAACAGCGATGGTCATCGAGCGGTCAGTCGTTCGATAACTAGCTGAATGCTACGGAAGCAAAGTCGCTAGCGAATTACACGGGCGCGACGCGTCTTTCCCGTACGTTTCCACGTTATTAGCTGGGTTATCGTCTTATCAAAACAAGAAAGAGAGACAGAAAGAGGAAGAGAGTGTGTGTGTGAGAGAGAGAGAAAGAGCAAAAGAGAGACAGAGAGAGAGAAAGAGAGAGAGTGTGTGTGTGTGTATGCGCGAAAGAAAAAGAGAGAGAAAGAAAGAGAGGAAGAAACAGAATATACGCGTCAGGTCACGAAAGAACGTGCGATCGAAGCGCGTTGAAAAGAGGGAGAAACGCCGAGAAAAAAAGGGAAAGAGAGAGAGGGAGAGAGGGAAGGGGAGAAAAGAGATCGAGACAAAAGAATCGAGGAAAACGGCGAAAATAAGAGAACCCAAATATCGGTGTAGTTCGCACAGCTTCCGGGCTTCCGTGGCTGTTTTTACGCGTACGCCGTGGATCGATAGCTGTCTCGCGAGCTCTGGTCGACGGGTGGTCGACGACGTCCGTACCGACAGCACAAACGACTCGATTTACCCCCGAACCCCCGGCACCGGTGAAGTTTCTCTCTCGCGATCCCGAAAAAGTCCCAAGATCGGAAGCCCACAGAGATCCTAAAACAAAAATCCGTATCGTTCGACAGGGGGATCCAAAAGGTGTTGGTCGGCGAACGGGGCCTCGTTACGATCGGCAGGATACTCGTGGATCTTGCAACCCTGGCGATTTATGGGGGACTTTAGCGCGACCAGTCTCTTCTCCGCTAGTTTGTCCAGCACGACCAAGCCATCGATCGGCAGCAACACCGCGAATACCGGCGTAACCGTAACCACGTCAACGATGCAGGACGATCTGTTGATCGAGAAGCAAGCCAGTGGCAAGGCAGCGCCGCTATCGCCCAGCACCGGCCTGGAGGCCGTCGCCGGACTCGAGAAGACGAAAGACACGGTCGAGGTCGAGAGTATCGCTATCACGCCGACGACGCCCTCCTCCACCGAGAAGGAGATCGCTTGCAGCACCAGCTCGGCGTTACAGAGTTTCTCCGAGGCGGGCCGAGTGCCGAGTTTATGGTCCGCCCCGGACGATACCGGTCTACACGCGTTACCCGTCAACGGATCTATCGCCGCCTTTCAGAACTTTCCGACCGGTGGTCCGACCGGGCTGTTCGCCGGTACCGGCCCGACCGTGTCGGCCGGTGCGCGTCGCGCTATCACGGCTAGTCATAATTTCCCGCAACAGCACGGAACCGCGACCGCTCCCACTACGAGACACGGACTTCAGGTGTCGTCCGCCCAGCAGCAGCAGCAACAGCAACAGCAACAACAGCAGCAGCAACAGCAGCAACAGCAGCAGCAGCAACAACCGCCGCAACAGCAACAGCAGCAACAGCAGCAGCACCAGC
>NIPQ01092405.1:0-29208 GCA_002806875.1 Lepidotrigona ventralis hoosana | reverse complement strand
TTATTTATGATACCTTGTTTAATTACAGAAATCGTTGTATTTCGATCACGACCAGTTGGGTGAGTGAATAAAAATATCATTGCATCATGTACACACTCCTTTAACGATTTAGGAATAGAAAACTTTCCAATCCAGATCCATATTACGTTTCCAGCATCTAATAACCAAATTGTTTCTGGAAGGAGACTATTTTGACCAAATCCAAGAATTTCTTCGCCGACAAACGTGTCACTGATCGTCAAGCATTGGTACAAATGTTTCTCAAGTTCTTCTCCATCATCAATAACTTCTGTGCCGTAAGTACCTTTACCTTAAAGATTAAATTTTAAGTTCAAGTATAACTTATCATTCAGTGTTAAATTTAGAATATTTATAATTATCATTTCTTACCTCCGAGTTCTTTCCAAAAATCATCGTCTTCGTTATTTTCAGTTATCAAAGGTGCATTTCTGGGCGCGAGACGTCTAGATGCTTGTCTCGCATCACCAGTACTTCTTCCACCACACCATACTACAGGTGAGTTAGAAAACAGAATAAAAACTCCACTAGAATCGAGACTACTGGATCTCAAAGGCCGTTCAACTGCTTTCGACGTGTATGGAGTAGATCCGAAAACTCTAACGAGATATTTTTCCGGAGCTATGAAACAAAAGTGTCTTAGAGGATTAAAAAAAAAAAGCAGTAAATAAATCGTTTATTTTATTGCTTACGAGAATCACGATGCTTTCCAGTTAATATTTTCAATTTTCCATCGTAAATTTGCAATAAATGTGGTGGTTCTCTGCCTTGAGATGCTTTTACTAATTGACCAGAGGAATTTTCTGACAAACGACAAGCTGCTTCTAAAGCGGCTTCTCGATCCGTGTTTATAGAATGGACTCCTTCCCAACAATAAATCTATAATATTACGTCATTTCAAATTTAACAATAGTTATAACAATTACTAGTAATTTAATTACTATCTTTCAACTTTCAAAATTACACTTTCAACGTACGATTGTTTTACTCCTACGTCCTTGCCCGTATTTGTAACACATTACATAACACGTTTCCGCGTAGTATATCCCTTTGTCATCCACTTGGATCATTCCTTCTTTGTGGGTTACCCTCCAAAGAGTTCTTTGACCGGATCCATCGTCAACTAGTTGACACACGGTTGCTATTTTAGGTCTTTCATTCATGTAATCGGAATCAAAATTCGGTGGTAGAGTAAGTGGCCTTGTCTTTGTCGGTTCCCATTTTCTAACGAGAGCTTTCATCTCTATCGGTTCACAAGCCTCCAATGCCCTTTCTACTAATACGCCATTGCTGTAATTTTTCTTTTTTACGAATCCTCGCGCGTTACGAATTGCTTCTAATTTTTCTCGAGCGTTCACATTACGCCCAACCCAGGCCCAAACACCAGCCTCACCACGATCAATCAAGTAAACAGCTTCGGACGTAAGATCCGTTCGAAGAATTGGTCCAGATTTCAGTTCTGCCACCTTGTATTTACCAGATTGTTCACTACATCTATATAATTTGACTGGATTTGGCATGTTGACTCGGTAAAGCCGATCGGGCTTAACCACTCTTGTCGAAGAGTCTAAAATATTGGCGAATAGTTGTCTATCTCCTTCCGGCAATGTCTGCTCGTAACCATCGTCCACGATGACGACACGAACATTATTATTCTCTTTTCTCATTTCTAAGATATTGACTGCGTGNTATTATTCTCTTTTCTCATTTCTAAGATATTGACTGCGTGCCGTTTGTGCAAGGGATCTGCTGACGATCCCAACCAAAGGAATACGATACCCCTGTTTAACATGATATTATTATTATACTATAATACGAACAACGTCTATTCGATACTTTTTTTTATGCAGATTCATTCTATTTTGGTGAATAATTTTATTTTAAATAAAAATATTTAAAATATGTCCATATAATTGTAACGAAGTGAAGTTTTTCGAATGGTCTAATAATAAAACGGTTTCAATTTCTTACGTACTGTGACAGAACGTCTACAAGAATAACGTCCCGCGAACTGAAACAATCCCAATGAACTTTTTCAAGTTCCGTCAGAATAGGGATCACTAAGCCGGTTACTCTGTGCAATTTACACGACGGTGTTTCGAAGTGAAAATTCTCGATAATAAGATGTTGGCGAAAATAGGCCAGAAATCTAGGACTTTCTCGTCCTTGTGCTTCTCTTGATAAAATCGTGGCAGATACTTGCGAATCCAATTCGGCCGCTCGAAGGGCTGCTGCCCCAGATATCGTTGAATCGCACGCAGATCCAATCCAGAAGTGAATTACACGAATTATCGCGTTCGATTTTATCTCCTTGACCTGTTTAAATGATGGAAATATAATTCAGTAATAAATTGATACATGGTGGTGTAAGCCAGTCGGTAACTTAATTAACTATGGTATTGATTACCTTGATCAAAATATATATTGTTAGATGAAACTTGCAAATATTTATACATTTTAAAGATAACAAAGATAAAAGAGAAAAAAATTACGGGCATTCCAGGGTAAGGTAAGGGGCCGTCTTTCGACGACACTGCGTAGATGATGTACGCCAACTCCGAAAAGAAATATCCCATATTACTTCCTGTAACGGCTGTAACTCGTAAACCCTGGACATTTAAAGTGAAAATTTATAATTTCACACTTTCACGTTTGTATATTTCTGAGTCGTTTGAAAAACAGCGCTGTTAATTAAAACTATGCGACATGTGTAATTATACGTGTATGTCTTGTAATGTAGCGGAAAGCATAAATTACGTTGCATTTTTATTTTGTTACGGTACCTCGATTTTCCAAATGCGAAACGTACTACTGTTCCTCGGAACATTCTTAAAGATTTCACCGTTAGAATCATCGGAACGGCAGGTTCTGTCGTCCTGAAATACACAATTGACATTTCATTGTTAGAGAACAGTTATACCTCTTAAGTCTTAATTTTACATGGACCTGTTAGCTAATGGCGTTCTACTATCGCGGACATTAATTTCAAGGATTTTAAAATGGGAACAACGTAGTCACGATATCGAATTGATATGGTCATACATGCGATATCGAACGAAAATAAGAAACAAACGATATGACTATTCGTAAATCGAATAGATGAAACTAGAATTTCAGTCATTTTTACGATAAAACTATATTAATTTTCGTCCCTTCACATAGCTGTTCGCGAAAGTGTTTGAACGTTTAATTATCCATTACATTAATAAGCTAGGATATTTAAAGTTTTACTAACATATAATCACGATAAATATATCTCGTGTTACAGTATTAATGAAATTTCAAAGTGTTTCGCATACTAATATTTTTAGGAGCATTCTGTGCTCTTTTATACTTTCCGTAAATTAAGTTATTGCGATGATGTACGTTGGCGCGTTACGCTCTTCTCACGCTCTCTCTCATTTAATTCAATTACTTCTATTATACATATCTTTAATTAATTACACTCACCGGCTCTTCGATGTTTCCCAATAGCTCTGACATTTGCCACTGTTCTTCGACTTTCGAACACGATTTTACTACTTGCCCTTTTATCAGTTACTGATTGTTAGATATTTTTTTTTTTTTTTTTTTTTTTATATATATGAATTACTTGTCTATTTGAAATTGATCGAGCACTTGTTTGAACGTTCCTGATCTCGGAACTCGGAATCACGATACGCGGCTGAATTTCGCAACGGAGAAACGCGATCAGTGCTCGTACTGAACGGTTGCTGGCAGAAAACTGGGGTATGAGAACTCACGGGAGCGAGGTCCTCGGAAGGACTTAATCGCAGGTGATCCGCAATCGTGCATATGTATGCTCGTACACGCGGCTATGTAAACCTGCTTTCCTATGTGTTTACCACTACAATTGAACGACCGAAAGAAATATTAATGTAGCTGGCGAAATTTTTATTAGAAATTAATTGCCGTATTCTTTTCACGGCGGATGGTGTTTCATACTGGAAGCAGGACGTAAGCATTAATAAGTGTTACAGAGAGACGGATGTACACATATTGTTTCTGTATTTGTAGAAATAACGCAACTGGACGCGATGGCACAGTTTGTAGCACGAAGAATATTCATATTATAGCTTTGATATTTAATGAACGATGAGAATGAGTTTTCTAGAGAAGGACCAAGGTTGTTTTAATAATTGGTCTTCTTCTCGTTATTCAAAATTTTGATTTCTCAAATTTCAAATAAAACGCGAGTGCCGAGACATTGATAGCGAAACGTATTTATTTCTCTGGTTATAGAGTTTAAACATAGGTGACGAATGATGTATATATTTTGTATTATTACTTATCCTATGATTTTCATTGATTTTAAGAAGACTCATAGACATGCAATGAAATTTTTCAATGAAAAGAGCGAAACAAATTGTGACAATTGTGTTTATAACAAAGTTCTTCATTTGAAACTTTCTAATGTGCATAAATTAAATTACGAGACACTACTCATAGGACTAAGTTACAGATTCCATCATAGATTATTTCAATTCGTTTCCCTTGCGCTCTTCTCTCGCCCAACTGTTTTGTCCCGACACGAACAATTTTTCACCGCTTACGACTGATTTGTTAATTGTTTCTACGCTTTCCATAGACCGTTCACATTGTTCTGTCTTGGGTACAATGTATTTCAACACCGATGAGGTAACACGCCGCTATCCCCGGCTGTGCGCCGATTGCCGTTAATGCGCTAACTTACACGTTGGTGTAGGTGATGCAAAGTGCAGCGTTCGCACATATACAGCCACGCTATTGTCTTTGCAGATGCATCTCCACGTTCATTCATGTCCACGCCCGCGCACATGTACATACGTTACGAACGGTATATATGTACATGTGTTATTCGAGCGTCGTCCGCGACGATCATTTGTGGCAGGAAGTGGTGACTGCACTTGCTGCACGCCCACCGACCTGTGCATGGTCGATCTACCACGAAGTAAGGCTGTTTCGCGAGGAAGTAAAAATTTATTGCTGTCCAACTTGACGTTTGTTTCACCGGATTTATAGCGCGGAAAAATTCTTTCCTTCGTTTAGCGGTAACACGGCGTGTAACATTTTATTATTCTATGCAATTGGAAAGATGCAAGATGAAAAGCAATAATGAGACATGAAATATAAATAATCTGTGGAAAAAAAAATTCTTCCCTTCGTTTCATTTTCTGCTTTTCTCAGTAATAGCATTTCGCTGCTAAGCTAAGCTAAGGAGTTATAAAATATTGCTCGAATATTTCGTCGGCAAGGAACGAACGATCGCTTATTCTTATCTGTCAGAACCGTCTCGATTAGTCTCGCGTCTTTGGTTTCGCATAGTTTCTCTGTAGACTCACCCGTCTGGAGAAGTCCATCGTTCTTCTTTCCCCGTTTTTTTCTGTCACGTCATTTAAAGGAGTGTATACGAACGAATCTGCTGCGATATGCGCGAAGAAGCAGGAGAGAAGGCGTTTCCTACGAGGTAACACCGTCTAACTGTACGTGAACACAACCGATACCATGCGTTCCTCGCTAAAAAGAAACCGTACCGGTGCGAACTCGTCCGGAAGTCGGCCCGGAACCCCGGCCGGCCAGCCGTGACCAACGAGTAGTTGGTGAATATACGTTTCAACCATGCGGGCATCGCCTCTATGGCATACACATCTCGCTTCAGCGCACCTGTTCTATACCTTTCTAACGTCATTCTGACATGTTGAAGGTCCCCTATCGTATTCTTTTTTTCTCGGTTGTCTTCGTTCGAATAACGTTGACGATTATCTTGTAGTACAGCGTTTCACGAAACAACAAGAGTGTCCAGGAATGCAATTCTTTATCAAGGATGATGTTACCTATTTAGTACAGAGAATCAAGTTTTAATTTTTTTTTTTTTTTTAACAATGAGCGAATATAATACTATTGACTATAATATACTTACACTTGAAAAAATATAAACTCATCATAAGTTTTTTAAATATGAGTATGTAACTCCATTCATAATGAGATCCTATGTATCTTAAAAGTTCCTGCAATTTGCGAATAACAATTTAACTCAAAATTTGTTGTATCTATCAATGAGAAAGTTCAGATTATTATAATCCATTGCCGCCTAATATTCATATTGAAGTCGCGTGAGTTTGAAAGTTGCTCATTTATTATAATGTTACCGAAAGATAGGGATGGAATCGGTACATGTCAGTCGATTTTAAAGGATACAAGAGAAACTTTCGAAATTTTTTATATACGATAATTGTAATTTAATAATTTTATATGACGCGATAAGAAGCCGATGGACTGGAGAAATGACGAGTCCGACCATTCAAGCGGTTTGTGACTGTTTTGTCGCATGTCGTGAATTTCTTGGTTCCATCGATATTAAACCGCGTCTTTTCTTTTGTGAGTAGTTGAAAATTTTGCATGGGATGAGAGAAATTTTTTGTCCAAGACTATGAGCGACATATGTTTGTCAGTGACGTTAGGATGTAACGTTTGCTCTCAAGGAGTACAGGTTTACACAATTTATTCAACGTCAAAGAATTTTTTTTATTTGCGATACAGTATAAATTATTACTTTTTTTATGAAAATTCAAAGTTTCGAAATAGGCGAATGTTGGGAATTGTAAAGAGTCAAGGAGCTTTACATCGGCCCTTGAACGTTTGGAATTAGAGGCGGAAATTGAGTCTGGAAATGATACGATACCGCTTCGACGAACAAGCGATGCGCAAACTGATCCTTCCGATGATATTAATCAAGAATTATTTGGCTTAAACGCCAGAGATATTTTACCCTATAGAAAATCTGCTCAACATTCAGATATCTTGAATTTTCAAGTATGATTTGTAACGTTTGATATATGATGTAGTATTATTTATAAAATTGAATACTTTATTCAGGGTGTTATGCATTCGCCAGAAGATATCGCTCGTTACTGGAAAAAAGATTCACGAATGTGGCTCTGGAAATCTGTGAAACTCATGCGAAAAAGGAATAAATTAAAATCACCTAACGTATGTTCAGCAAATAAAGAAAATGAAGAAAAATAATTTGGATATTATCTACAATTTCAGATGTAAAGTTTTCTGCATTTAAACAACTCTTTTACCGTTCATGGTATTAAATCGAATATACTTTTCGATAAGTTTATGTATCATCGAAGAATAATTTTATTAATAAAATACTTTAGTTTTTCTACAATACAATTTCCATCCGTTATAACTCCGTTATAACTCCGTTATAGCAATTCATGCGTAATAAAGAAATGCAATAATTGTACGTATTTTATCTATATAATAATAATAATGGATTAGCAAAATGTTTATATTACTGCCATATTTTTCTTTAAAATATATACAAAATGTATGATAAATACATAAATTTATTAAATGAATACCAATTGTTTTAACCGCAAGTTTCTACAGAATTCAATTCTTGTCTATTTTCAAGCGTTTCGCCCATTTCAAAACGTACGAAATCTAAGATTTCAGCTTGTTCGCTTTGTAATAATTCTTGTATAGATGAAGCAGGATTAAACAAAAACTCTTGGTATAGCATAACAGGTTCCTCTTCTATATTATCATTAGGTAGATCGACTTTTGGATCACCAACTTTGGTTGGGTTCATGCCTAATTTTAAAAGAAATATTGTTATAAACATATACTTATACAAAAAATAATAGATTAATTCAAAGATGAATATAAATACCAATAATGTGTTGACAAAGTTGCATTCCCAAAACTTTTTTATCTTCGTCAGACTTTAAGGCTACCAATGCTCCATATCGTCCAAATGATGAAGGTACTGGGTTTATAGGTGTAGGATGTGTGCAACCATATAGATGTGCACCTGGTTGTACACTCATGCACAATGCACGCCTTATACTAATGTTTTCTCCTATAAATCCAATAGTTAAAGCAGAATGATCACTCAAATTTTTGCCGTCATTGGCATGTAGGTTATTTATTAATTCTGTAGATAATACAGTTTTTTTGACCAATGAATCCTGTTCAATCGTCATACTGTGTTTTAATACAGTATCAAGTATGATCTGTGCTAGATCATGAAATTTCTTATTCCTTGCAACGAAATCTGTCTCGCAATTAATTTCTACAAGTGCTCCATGATTGTTATTAGTTATCATTGCTATTAGTCCTTGAGAAGTTTCTCTGGATTTTAATTTCATTGCCTGAGACCAACCTTGAGCCTGGGCTTGCTCCTTTAGCCATTGTTCAGCCTATAATATTCAAAAAATTAATAATGTTCCTAAATAATTCAATGGTTGTCTTACTTTTTCCACGTCATTCTCGTTTAGCTCTAAGGCTTTTTTACAATTTATGAATGTATATCCAGTCTTTTTACGTAATTTGCTTAACAGTGTTTTCTTTGATGTATAACAAAGTACATGATCTGTATGTATTGAACGAAAAAATTGACGTGAAAACATCTGAAACATACCACTAATGTTATTTCACATAAACGAAGATTGAAAAAATGTTGCATTAATAACATCTAACCTAAAAATGTATCGACTTCATTTTGTATCATTTTCTACTTAGATGTAATAACAATTATAATCAAATAATTTAAAAAGGACATTCTCATTTGAAATTTTCATAAATCCTACAAATCGATCAATTTCGTTGCCTGGAAACTACAGTCAATTGCAGTAAAGCGTATTGCACAATTTTATAACATTAAACACATGAAAAAAGATTTTTAACGCGTCAAAAATATTATATCGTGATACTATTCTTTGAACTTTTAATATTTTGAAAAGAAATATTATTTTGCAATATATACTTACCGTGTATACAGTTTAAATACGAAAATGTGAAACAATTATTACCACTAGGTCTGAAAGTGGCGCCGTCTGTGTTGATACAAAATTCTGCTGTAAGGTAGTGATAAACGTTAATTTTTTGCTTTACATATTTATTACTCAACTTTCAATTTCTCAAAGTGACATATTCATTGTACAAATATATGTGAAATGATGTTTCAAGCACGGAGTATTTTCAGTATTTCAGTCACTCATATAGCAAGTAGTTCCAGCATGGAATGCGACTGTGAGGAAGTGACATCGTGCGAGGGTATTTCGCGTCCGACGGTTCAAAAAAAGCGCGCGAAAGATATTCGGAAAGTATCAAAAGTGGCTGAAACAACAAAAATCGAGCCATTATTTTCATTGCCACCAGAATTAATGGAATGCATTAGGTGTAAAAAACTGCAGGAGAAACGAAAGCAATCTAAATTTGAGGACACGTACACAGGAAAACGATTAAAAGTAGAGAACTTTCGTAGGTCAGCATTTGAATTTCTGTCAAGTTTTTGAAAATTGTAAAGAAAAATCTTATAATAAAGAAACTAGAGCTTGAAATAACGTTTATTTGTAGATATGTGGTCAGCTTAATTGTCAAAACTGAACTACCGAATATAGATATAAGTAACGATTTAAGTAACGACGAAGATGTGAACCGATACTATAATTATATTTGTAATGGAATTGATACTGTTCACACAGTACAAATACAGGACAACGTTATAGAGAAGATATTACTTTTAGTTCCGTATTATTTGAGAGTTCGGTTCACTTACTACACGGAAAATTTGCTGATCGAGATTAAAGATATTTACACAAGAAATATCAAAAAAGCAATACTGCAGTACGCACTTCAAGATCCTGTAAAAAATTTTTTATTCGAGGTTCAATTGAAATTCCAGTTGTATTTTTTATATGTGATATATTTATTTTATAAAAATACATATCTTTTTAGCAAAAGGAAAATGATGGGAAGTTGCTTCACATGGAATATGTTGTACCTGGTTTAAAAGTCAAGATTCGAGAATACCGCGAAAATTTACAGAAAAATTTATTTCTAATAAACCCATGCATGAAGATGACTTTAGATTATTGGGTCGGCGAATATCGGTAAAAAACTACTCATTTATTATACTTCTGCTTTGAAACAAGAATTCATTATTTTTTCAGCGATTTTCGATTGATCGATTTAGAACAAATTGCCCAATATACAGAAAGTTGGGATTTAATAGAATTTAACAAAATGATTAATAAGCAAATTATGAAACAGAAGAATATATTGAAGAATGTTTGGTATGATGGAATACAAGATATATTTCTCGTGGTAAAGTTTTATAAATTTTTATTGTAATGCCCACTTATCGTAAATATTATATTTCATACAAACAAAATTAATGATCACATTATTTATTCATAGAATAACAGAAAATCGTTAGTCCCGAGTCCGTTACAACGCATACGATTCAAAAGATTCTACGAATGTGTTGCTAAAATAATGGAATCGCAGCTTTTGTCAATGTGTAAATATAGTTTGAAAGATTTTATGGATTTAATCATCCGTGGAAAGGTATACTTATAATTCGTTTATACAAATTATAATTCGTTTATTCCAATCTTATAAACATACTTAAAGAAATAAAACTAAAGTTCTAGCCATTGTTGCAAATTTCTCACAAATGAATAAACACCCGCAATTATAACAACAAAACATATAATAATAAAATAAACCGTGTAATAATCGTTTATTGCTTGTAGCCGATTAATTGCGAATTTAATGTGGACATAATTGTTAGCTTCAAGCAATTGTCTTTTGAGCCATCGTTTGAAAAATTTAAGGAGATGCTTTGCAGTATCCTCGATAAATTATGTGAAGCAGTTAAATATTTCGACAAATTAGAAACTCAGCTTTATTTGGATTGGTCTGGCGAAGAAGGATTTTTAAAAGTATAAAATTTTCTTTGTTATATTTTTATATGATATATATCTGACACACATATGAATGCATATTTCAAAATTCTTTTTTAAACAGCCGCACATAGAGCACTTCAGAGTGCAACAACTGAAGCAGGAAATTATTGACTTAATTGATCGAGAAAGACTTATTCCAGAGCAGATATTAATGGAATTACAAATGTAATTATGGACCACTAATTCTTATTATAAATTCCAATTCTCGTTATTATTTAATAAATTACATATTAATTTACAAATCAATTACATGTATCATGACAAGTATTTCGGTTATTTTTAATGATAATTATTATTACTATATATATATATATATATTATTTGTACATTTATTACAGATACGAACACTTATACAACGACGATGAGTATTATATAGTGGAACGATTTGTAAAAGATGAAAGCAAGAAGTTAGAGGACTACAACAATTTAATAAAATATTATCACAATCTCATGCTGAACTTTCCCGTCGAAATTGAAAGGACAGCTTTTACTGGATTGTTTAAGGTGTCTCGAAAAATATTCACCGAGACAATCGTCGATAATGTTTATCGTATAAAATGTCTTCTTACCGACACACTCGTCGAGAGGTATCAAGACATGGCCAGGAAGTGAGTCTTCAATTACTTTAACAAACATCAATGAATTTATTCCTGATTTCACGATCAATAATGTCACATGCGATTTAGAATTACAGAGCAGTATCAAAATATATCTGATCGTGCCTTGAGCATGCCTGCCAACACGGCCGAACTGATGGAGCTTAAAAGCTTCATTAAGATAACCAGGGAAGTTACTTTAAAGACTCTCGAGCAGAATCTCCACCAAATAATCGAGCATATTTCGCTGTTGTCCGATTATCGTCTTCTCAGTGACATCGAGATAATCACGAACAACGAAGCTTTTCAGTGGTACCATAAAGTACCCGATATTTTGGAAGAAAACGAAAGTATCGTTGCGATTAAGACGCTAGAATTTCAGCGGGCATTAAGAGGTTTGAGATATTCGTCCAGATTACTTGAATTCAAGCAATTTGAAATGATTTCATAGATGATTTCACTAATGAAAACGAGTCACTTGAAAAGATATTTCAAATCATGTATGTAAAGTAGTTTCAACTTGCTTGAATTTGAACGAACTTGATTAATTCAAAAAAAAAAAAAAGGAGAAGAAAAAGCAGAAACATTTATTCGAAGAAATTGACGATTGTTTCTGTCTTCAATAGTTAGGTATACTAAGTTCAAAGAGGAATTGGAGTCTTACGCGAAACAAGTAGACGAGATCGAACATTGGGGAGACATAGCAGAGGTGTACAAGTATCAGAAAAGGACACAGACTTTAGAGAATCGACTGATCACCGCTATGGACAAGATCGATAAATTTAACGAAGAAGAAGCTTCGTTTGGCTGGGACATAACGCAATATCCACGTCGTAAGCAGATTGCTGATCAACTGAAGCCTTTCAAGCAACTCTTTGATGCAATTTGTGATTTTTTGACAAAGCACGATAAATGGTTAAATTCCATGATTGGTAGTTATAATCCGGAGGACATCGACAACGACGTAGGATACGCGTTCAGGTAGACATATTTTCTATATTGTAACTAGATTGTGGATGTTTATGCATTTTCAAAGATTCAAAGAATATAAGAGTAAATACTGTACATAATATGTGTAAATAATATACGAAATATCCGAAATTCATTTTCAATTTTGGTCGATTTGTAATAATAGTATGTAAATTTTACCAAATTATTTAAGAAAGAAATTACAAATTAGGAATAGAAGATATAAAAGTATGAATGTTCATAAACATCCACAACATGATAGTAACGTTTTATAATTAAAGATTATCTCTTCAGTATTTCTTACCAGTTATTCAGTAATAAAAACGAAATGTTAATTTTTCCGTTAAATAATGAAAATTGTTTACACGAGCAGAACGATTTATAAACTGGAGAGAAGTTTCCATCAGCCAGCTTTGAGGCAGCTAGCAGCCAGCGTTCGGGAAAAAATCGAGGACTTCAGGGAACACATGCCGATCATTTTCACGCTTGGTAATCCGGGATTAAAGGATCGCCATTGGGCACAAATTTCGGAAATTATAAATGTCCCGATAAAAGTCGATCCTGATTTAACATTGGCGAAGATCCTGGATATGAATCTAGGCAGATACGTCAGTCTGTTTGAGAGTATCTCGGACAATGCTTCGAAGGAAGCCACATTGGAAAAAGCCATGGATAAGATGGAAAGAGATTGGGCCGATTTGTACTTCACGGTGAACCCTTTCAAGGATACCGGTACCTACGTTATTGCTGGTGTCGACGATATACAGCTTCTTTTAGACGATCACATTATTAGGACCGTTACTATCAAGAATTCACCGAATATAAAACCCTTCGAAACAAGGATATTGTAAGAGAATCGATGAAAATCAACACTAGAACTACTATAGTGTAGTAATATGATATTTATAATGCTATACAGTAAAGATATTCTGTCACTTTTGTGCATGTATAATCTCTTTTCTCATAAATTCTTATTTATTTCCTTTATATCTATCTATTTCTTAACTGATTAATATCTCTTGTAAAAAACGTCTGGCCCTTGTAATCTGTGTAATCGTGAATCATTTGGATTTGCGTTCATTTGCAAAATTATATAAGAAAATACATATATTGCTTGATAAGGGAGAAAGTAAAATAAAAACCCATGAAATAAATCTATAAAATTGGCGAATGAATCACTGTGACAACTCTAGTAGTTCCAGTGTTAAGGAATATTGTATAGTACAGTTCGTTTAAGGCCTTGTTATGGAAAATTGGGACATAAAATATTTTTATGAGCTGTCGTCTAACGTTATGAACAGGCGATGGGATTACAAACTCCATTTGCTGCAAGATATTCTGGACCAATGGCTACGCGTACAGGCGGTCTGGATGTACCTGGAGCCGATATTCACGTCGCCGGATATCCAACAACAGATGCCAGAGGAAGGAAGAAAATTTTCCGCGGTGGACAAAACTTGGCGTGATATTATGAAGACCGTTCACGCGGATCCTCGCATTTTCGTGGTCGTCGAAATCGATAAAATGCTGGAGCGGCTAAAGAAGAGCTACGGATTACTCGAAGACATTCAAAAGGGTCTGAATGAGTATCTCGAAAAGAAACGACTCTTCTTCCCGAGATTCTTTTTCCTGTCTAACGACGAGCTGCTGGAAATTCTTTCTGAAACTAAAGATCCAACTCGGTAATTTAATTGACGGAGTTTAATCAACGTTTAGAAACAATTTTTAAGTAAGATAAATTTAATAAATTATTCAATCATTATTGTTATTTAACAATCAAATAATAACTAGATAATTATAAAATTATTATTTAATTATTTTTTATTATTATTATAAATTTATTATAAATTCTTTGACAATCGTCTTAATTCAATTCACGTTTTAATATTTAGCGTTCAGCCGCATTTGAAGAAATGTTTCGAGGGTATACATCGATTAAAATTCGACGAAGATCTCGAGGTGCTCGCTATGATATCGACAGAGGGCGAAGAAGTTAAACTAATAGAAACGATATCCACAGCTGCTGCCAGGGGACAAGTAGAGAAATGGTTGATCGAATTGGAAACGATTATGCGAAAAAGTATACGAAAAGAGGTGATGCTAGCGATTCAGGCGTATCCTATCAAATTGAGGAAGGTTTGGGTGTTGGAGTGGCCAGGTCAAACGATCCTTTGCGTTGGCAAAATGTATTGGACTCTGCGTATAGAGGAATCGATGTTGTTCGATGTTGAAGGGTTGAAAAAATACTTGGAACAATGTCAAACGGAGCTGAATGACATAATATCGTTGATCAGAGGCAAATTATCGAAACAGAATCGCATCACTCTAGGTGATTATCGAATTTTTAGTCTGTTCTACCTACGATTGATATTCTTTTCAAGAAACAATTGGCTTATTTCTATAAATTTCTTCATTAAGGATAAAGTAAATGATAGTTAGAATAGTTAATTCCAAGATAAAATGTAAAATGTACATTTACAATTTCAGAAGCGTTGGTTACGTTGGACGTTCACGGAAAAGATGTGCTCGCGAGTCTTTACAAAGAACAAGTGGTGAAGAATACCGATTTTAGATGGTTGTGCCACTTGCGTTACTATTGGCTGGTCAGGCTTCCTATTTCCTCAACAAAAGAAGAAAATTTAAAAATTACTTAGTATCTTTGAAAGTACCGAGTGTATTCATTTCAGGAAGAAAACATGTGGGCTTACATGATAAACTCGCAGCAACGTTACGGTTACGAATATCTCGGCAATTCTTCAAGGCTAGTGATCACTCCTCTAACAGACAGATGCTATCGAACGCTATTCGGTGCTCTGAGCCTGAACCTAGGCGGTGCACCAGAGGGGCCAGCAGGGACTGGTAAAACAGAAACGACGAAAGACCTTGCCAAGGCGATGGCAAAGCAATGCGTGGTCTTCAATTGTTCCGAGGGTCTCGATTACCTTGCGTTAGGGAAATTCTTCAAAGGATTAGCTTCCTGCGGCGCCTGGTCTTGCTTCGACGAATTCAATCGAATCGATCTGGAAGTTTTGTCGGTAGTCGCGCAGCAAATTTTAACGATTCAGCGAGCGATAAACAGCGGCGCCGAGAAGATCGTGTTCGAGGGCACGGAGATCTTCTTAGATCCAACGTGCGCCATTTTCATCACTATGAATCCAGGTTACGCGGGAAGGTCCGAGCTACCGGACAATCTGAAGGCATTATTCCGACCTGTGGCCATGATGGTACCGGATTACGCATTGATCGCGGAGAACACGCTATACTCTTATGGCTTTTATAACGGTAGACCGTTGGCTGTAAAAATCGTCACAGCTTACAGGCTGTGCTCCGAGCAGCTGAGCAACCAGCATCATTACGATTATGGTATGAGGGCGGTCAAGTCTGTCCTCATTGCGGCTGGAAACTTGAAGCTCAGGTATCGAAAAATAATTTTTTTAAAACTTTCACGAAACGAAGTTGATTTTTATTTAAGTAGAGAACAGTGACTGACAACCGACTTTTAGTTATCGATAACCATTATATTAGTTTTTAGGAGGAAGCTATAAAAATTTTTAATACTAATGGAAGAAAATTTCTTCAAAATAATAATTTCTATTAATAAAAATTGACAATGATCGGAAATAACTAACCAAAAATATTTTAACTGATTTCTTTAATACCATAACTTTCTAAATTTACGTTTCAATTGTTACGATCCCTCATCAGGTATCCCGAAGAGTCTGAAGATATCCTTATGTTAAGAAGCATATTGGACGTCAATTTGCCGAAATTTTTGGTTCAAGATCTGCCTCTGTTCGAGGGCATCGCTTCAGACTTGTTCCCCGGAGTCGTTCTTCCACCGCCGGACTATACTCACATAAATGCCTGTGTGATGGATGCGTGTGCTGCTGCTAACATCCAGTGCACCGATTTCTTTTTGGAGAAGATACACCAGATCTACGAGATGATGATTGTCAGACACGGTTTCATGATCGTTGGCCTGCCGTTTGGAGGGAAAACTTCGGCTTATAGGATGCTGGCCGATTGTCTTGGTTTGTTGGAGGATCGGAAGCTAATGGACGAGCACAGAGTGGAGATAACGGTTATCAATCCAAAGGCAATCACCATGGGTCAATTATACGGCCAGTTCGACCCGGCATCGCACGAATGGAGCGACGGCGTGCTCGCCGTCAGTTACAGAGCTTTCGCGACTTCCACCAACCTGAATAGAAAATGGTTAGTCTTCGACGGGCCGGTCGACGCCCTGTGGATCGAGAATATGAATACTGTCTTGGATGACAATAAAAAGCTTTGCCTGACCTCCGGGGAAATTATCCAACTGGCGCCTACTACGAACTTAATTTTCGAACCTATGGACTTGGAGGTAGTCTACTATAATTCTTATTCTGTTCTCTTTATGGCGGTAAATATAAACGCATTAACGAATAATTAAATACAGGAGCTTCTATATAATTCTTCGATCCAAATCTACTATATAACTATATTCTGTTGTTTTTACGGCAATAAACATAAATAAAAGAAACGAATAATTACATGATAGTTGCTATATAATTCTCCAAATCTTGCTTTAACTAAATTCTTCTTATTTCCTTAGTCATAAAAATTTCATGAGTTCGTGCTCTAATTATTATGATCAATTTAGGTCGCGTCGCCTGCCACGGTGTCAAGATGCGGTATGATTTACATGGA
Source organism: Lepidotrigona ventralis hoosana (assembly GCA_002806875.1). NCBI lineage: Eukaryota > Metazoa > Arthropoda > Insecta > Hymenoptera > Apidae > Lepidotrigona > Lepidotrigona ventralis. The sequence continues at coordinate 12,191 of NIPQ01092405.1, read as the reverse complement.
GCCAGTCAGTTTAGGCTGGAAGCCAATTTTGCTCTCGTGGTTAAATACTTTACCATCATCTTTCACGGAACACCTTAAGAACCACTTGCACGAGATGTACATGAGGTTTTGCCCTCCACTCTTGCATCTACTTCATTGGGGAGTCAAGGTTTAAGTCACTCGTAAATTAATTCGAATAAATTAGGTCTTGACCTAATTGAATAAATCACTCTGTTTTACATTCCTTTTTATTTCTCCGTTTCTACGATTCTTGCCGCAGGAATTAATAACAATGCCAGACGCCAACATTGTTAGGTCCGTGACATATTTGTTCGATTGTTTCCTTGATGATTATCACGACGAGAAGTATCTTCAGACTTTGTCGGATCTAGATATGAGGGCACAAGTGGAGGTGCGTAAAATATTCACGTTCCAAAGTCTTTTGCTATCGAAGAAACCAAAAGAAACTGACAATTGTCAACGGTGTTTCAGGGTTGTTTCTTCTTTTCTTGTATTTGGGCGATGGGCGGGACGTTGATGGTAGACTCTCGCGAATGGTTCAGCGATCTTTTTAGAGCATTAACAGAGAGAGAATTTCCCGTCGATGTCAGAGAACGCTTCAACATATCTGAAGAAACCACCGATCCGTCGAAACCGTACGTGGTAAATTTGCCAATGACAGGTTTGGTGTTCGATTATAAATACATCAAAGAGGGTAGAGGCAAATGGAGGCCGTGGGTGGAAGATCTTCAAGATGTTCCGGCAATACCGAAAGACCTGCCGGTTAATCAAATAATCGTGCCAACGATCGAAACTGTTCGTTACTTTCATCTGTTCAAACTGTTGATCTGTCACCACAAACCTGTGCTTCTTGTCGGTCCAACTGGTACCGGGAAGTCCGTGTACATCATGGACTTTTTATTAAAGAGAAACGATCCAGAAATCTTCAAGCCACTTTTCGTAATATTCTCCGCTCAAACTACCGCCAACCAAACCCAAGAGATCATCATGAACAAATTGGACAGACGAAAGAAAGGGTTGTACGGCGCGCCGCCAGGAAAGCATTGGGTGATATTCGTGGATGACGTCTCTATGCCACAGAAGGAAGAGTACGGTGCACAACCACCCATAGAGTTGTTGAGACAGTGGCTGGACCATTGGACGTGGTACGATCTGAAGGAGGTGGTACCCATACATCTGGTTGACGTTCAGTTGGTTTGCGCGATGAGCCCCCCAGCGAGCGGACTTGACGTCACGCCACGGTTCAAAAGACACTTCTTCACGCTAGGGATTTCCGAGTTCTCCGACGATGTTCTGAACACCATTTTCACCACCATCGTGTCCTGGCACTTCAAGAACAAAGAATTCCCGGATTTTTACTTCCCTAGCGTTGATTACATCGTGAGCGGGACTTTGGACGTTTATAAAGAAACTAGGAAGCATCTTCTACCGACACCGGCCAAATGTCATTATTTGTTCAACCTGCGAGATTTCTCCAGAGTGATCCAAGGTGTGTTGCTCTGCACGCCTGAAACTGTCGCAGAACCTGTAAGTATCCAAACGTTGCCTAAGAAATTTTATTCTGTTTCGTAAAAGAATGATTCTATAATATTTATACGAAGTTTAAATCCTGTAATAATTCTTCGTGCAAAAATATCCAGACTATTTTTGTAGATAAAACTAGAATAAAAATTTATGAGCAGAAAGTAGAAATTTGAAAGATATAATTATAATTCTCTAAAAATTCTGTACTTTGTAATAAATAAGCAACATTATGCGTATTATATATAGTAGTTTCGTAATTAAGATGCTGTGAGTTACAAATAGAATTCAACCTTGGATATTACATAAGACAAATTTCTTTGTTTCGTGTTATCAATTATGGCGGAGATATGTATATGTGAAATGAAAACCATAATGGCATTACGTTTCAAGCGAAGTTTAAAACGACTCTGGGTACACGAAGTGCTGCGCGTTTATGGTGATCGGTTGGTAGACGACAATGATATTAAATGGCTTGTCGAGCAAATACGACGAACCATGTCAGAATATATGGACGACAACCTGGACGATCTGTTTCAAGATTTACTCACACACGCTCGTGCTAACACAGTATGTTCTTCTTTAATGCACGCATGTTTCGAATATTATTTTTCTTCGTTTTTTTTTTTTCTTAATCGTGACATTAGGTAACAGAAACAGAGCTTCGAAATCTGGTGTACTGCGACTTTCAAGATCCACTGGCGGACAAGAAACAGTATATCGAGGTTGCAGATTTAGACTATTTGGCGATGGTGGGTGAAGAATATCTCGCGGAGTATAACACGATTTCGAGGACACCGATGAATCTCGTTCTTTTCAGGTTTGAACTTTACATATTATTCGACGCGTAATACATTGACTGAAAAACATATACTTAGCTAGATTGCAAACTTATTGTTATTTGTTAATGAAACAGTTGAATTATTTCATCTTTCTTCACTTGATAAACGTGGAAAGAATAATAGAAACCGTAGAAACTAAGACTAAAGATGAATTCGTTTAATTCAGCGTTTTGTCTTTTTTAGATTCGCCGTAGAACACTTATCAAAGATCTATCGTATAATGATGCAGCCTCGAAGTCACGCACTATTAATCGGCGTGGGTGGTTCAGGCCGCCAGTCGTTGACAAAATTGGCGGCTCACATCGCGGATTACGAACTGTTTCAAGTGGAGATATCCCAGCAATACGGTTGCTACGAATGGCACGAAGACGTGAAAGAGATTTTAAGGAAGAGCGCGGCCAGCGACCTGCACACGGTTTTCCTATTTCTGGACACACAGATTAAAGAGGAGACGTTTTTAGAAGATATCAGCAATCTATTGAACTCCGGCGAGGTTCCTAACATATTCGCGGCCGACGAGGTATCCGATATCTGCGACAAGATGCGGGTGATCGATCGCCAAAGAGACAGATCTTTGCAAACGGATGGAAGCCCCGTGGCGTTGTTCAACTTCTTCGTGCAGACTGTTCGTGAACACTTGCACATCGTGGTCACTATGTCACCGATCGGTGACAATTTCCGTACGAGAGTTCGAAAATTCCCGGCGTTGGTGAACTGTTGCACGATAGACTGGCTGCAGCCTTGGCCGGAGGACGCGTTGCTCGCTGTGGCGACCAAGTTCCTGGACGAGATCGATCTGACGAAGATGGAACGTTCCGCCTGTATCGAGATGTGCCAGTACTTTCACACGTCTACGCAGGAATTGTCGAAGGAGTTCCTGAGAAAGTTGAAGAGATACAACTACGTTACGCCCACTTCGTATCTGGAGCTCATCAACACGTTCAAGGACCTGCTGGCGAAGAAGAGGAAGGAGGCGCTCGATGGTAAAAGAAGGTACGAGGCAGGGTTGGAAAGATTGGACAGTACTCACAGGCAAGTGGAGAAGATGCAGGAGATTTTAGTTGCGCTACAACCGAAGTTGCTCGTCGCAGCCAAGGACGTGGAGGCCATGTTTCTTGACGTTCAAAGGGAAAGTGACGAGGTGGCTGCCATGGAGCGAGTCGTCAAGAGGGACGAAGAGGCCGCCATGGTAAGGTGTTGCCGGCCTAAAGATCACAGTCACTCGATTTTATTTAGGAAGCTTCAGCCTTGCAAACGCCACTCCACCGTTTCTTCACGGTTTCTAATTACTCCTCCTGACATTCCTTTCCTTATGTATCTCTACGTTACCTCGATATTAATGAGATTCCGAGGTATGAAAATTGCGGGGAATGAAGCAAGTGTGCATACCTCTGAGATACGTGAATGTCTGTAGTTCGTCGTATGTTTTACAGTGTGTCGAATACGTGCACATGCAAAGCTACATTACTTACACATTTGAAATATGTTACAAAAATTGTAACGTCCGATTTTTGTATTAATAGCGAAGGAAATGACGGAGTCATAAAATAAATACCAACGATTGTTTCCTTCTATGCATCTCTCTTTTTCGACAATTATTCACGAAGAATAAACGGTTCTCTGTGAAATATCATACTGAAAATAAATTTATATTATCTTCCAGTTTGGTAAAATTATTTGAATATTTTGACGTACCAATGACTTCTTAATACATCGATATTAAAAATATTGTAATTTCGTGCCTTTTTATAAGTTTCCTTTTATAAGTTCCGAGTGTATAAGATAAGATAACACACGAAATCCTTGCTCTTGCATTTTTGCATTTTTTAAAAATTAAAATTTCAATTTGTAGGTCGTCGCGAGCGAGGCGAACGCCATCCGCGCAGAATGCGACGCCGATCTGCAAGAAGTGATGCCGATATTAAACGCGGCGAACGATGCCTTGAACACTCTGACTCCTCAGGATATTCAAATCGTGCGATCCATGAAACGACCGCCAGCCGGCGTTCGGCTGGTGATGGAGGCAGTTTGCATTCTAAAGGTTTGATCTTCAACTTCAACAGGCTTCAAATTCAGCCTCCAACAAAGGCTGTAGTACTTACGCGAGCTTCGCTTATCAAAAGAATAAAAACATGATGTACATAAATCCCATCCTATTAGGACGTGAAGCCGGAGAAGGTTAAAACTCCGGATGGAATTGTCGACGATTATTGGAAACCGTCTCTCCGTTTGTTGAGCGACATGAGGTTCCTCGAGTCTCTGTTGACATACGACAAGGACAACATACCGGAAAGGATCATGACGAAAATCCGCACCACCATCCTGACGAATCCGAACTTCGATCCAGAGAGGATCAAATTCGTTTCCACCGCCTGCGAAGGCCTCTGCAGATGGGTGTTCGCTCTATCAGAATACGACAAGGTGGCGAAGATCGTTGCTCCGAAGAAGCAAGCCCTGGCTGTGGCAGAAGCCGACTACAAGGAGGCGATGACGCAATTGAACTTGAAGAGAAGTCAACTCCAAGAGGTTCGTGACAGGCTGGCGGGGCTGGAGAAGCTTCTGGCTGAACGAAGAGCCGAGTATCAGGCGATGACGGACGAGGTGTACGAGTGCGAGACGAGATTAAGGAGGGCCAGGGAGCTGATTGGCGGCTTAGGGGGAGAATACACCAGATGGTCGGACACGGCAAAAGAACTGGGCGAACGTTATTACAAACTGACAGGCGATATTCTCACCGGTTCTGGGATCGTGGCCTATTTGGGGGTGTTCACCACTCAGTATAGACAGCAACAGATCGACAAATGGGTGCAGATCTGCACTGATTTGAAAGTGGTCTGCACGAAGGACTATCAACTAACTCAGATTCTGGGTGATCCTGTGTCGATACGCTCTTGGAATATCTTCGGGTTGCCCAGCGATTTGTTCTCGATAGACAACGCGATTATCGTCACAAATTCTCGACGATGGCCGCTGATGATCGATCCTCAAGGCCAGGCGAACAAGTGGGTGAAGAACATGGAGAAGAAAAATAATATTCACGTGATCAGATTGTCGCAGGTTGATTATATGAGGGTTTTGGAAAATGCTGTTCAATTTGGGCAGCCGGTTCTGTTGGAGAATGTGGGCGAGGAGCTTGACGCTGCTCTAGAATCGCTTCTGATGAAACAAACTTTCAAGTCTGGTGGCACCGAGTGTATCAAGATTGGAGATTCCATTATCGAGTACTCTCCCAATTTTCGGTAGGCCTCGTTCCAAATGAATCCACTTGTTGTCAACAGTAGTTGTAAGATAAAATCATTCGCGATCATTTGCAGATTTTACATCACAACTAAACTGCGTAATCCTCATTATTTGCCGGAAGTAGCGGTGAAAGTAACACTGTTGAATTTCATGATCACGCCGATAGGCCTGGAAGATCAGCTGCTCGGTATCGTGGTGGCCAAAGAAAAACCAGATTTGGAGTCTGAGAAGAACCAGCTAATTATCCAAGGAGCTGCCAACAAGAAGTAAATATCAGCGTTTTACTGCGTCTCTTCGACGTTCGTCGAACGATCTTGTTCCGTAGGAAACTGAAGGAGATCGAAGACGAAATTCTGGAGGTCCTGTCGACGGCAGAGGGGAATATTCTCGAGGACGAAACAGCGATCAGCGTGCTTAGTTCGTCCAAGGCTCTCTCCGACGAGATCGTCGCGAAACAAACGGCGGCTGAAATCACCGAGAAGTCCATCGACGTCGCGAGATTGGAGTACACGCCCATAGCTGCATACAGCACCGTTCTTTTCTTCACGATCGGTACACGATTAATCTCGATGTATTTTCAAATTTCGAAAGAAGATTAATCGAACTGTTTTCTCCAGCTGTCCTGACGAATATCGACCCGATGTATCAGTACTCTTTGATCTGGTTCGTAAATCTGTTCAATAACACGATCGAAAACACCGAACCGGTCGAAGACATTCAGCAACGATTGAAGGACCTCACGAAACACTTTACGTATTCTCTCTACGTAAACATATGTCGGTCGTTGTTCGAGAAGGACAAGCTTTTATTCTCGCTGTTACTTTCGGTGAACCTGCTGAATAAGCAGGGACAACTTTCGATGCCTCAATGGATGTTCCTGTTGACCGGCGGCGTCGGGCTTGAGAACCCTTTCGCAAATCCCACGGAATGGCTACCTTCGAAATCCTGGGACGAATTGTGCCGTTTGAACAATATTCCGGAGTTTGAAGTATGATGAAATGTTGTATAATAATGTTGTATTCGTCAATCTTACCATTTACTTATAACTGCTAAGGTTATTTATAACCTGGCTGTAGTTATAAAGTTTCGCAATTATCACGTCTAATTTTCATATGTATATCTATTGAATTAAGTTTTGATGCAAAGTAATCAAGNTATAATAATGTTGTATTCGTCGATCTTACCATTTACTTATAACTGCTAAGGTTATTTATAACCTGGCTGTAGTTATAAAGTTTCGCAATTATCACGTCTAATTTTCATATGTATATCTATTGAATTAAGTTTTGATGCAAAGTAATCAAGGATTTTTGACCTTCAACCTTCAGTATGCTTTTCTTTTTCTTTTTTCTTCGAGTAAAAAGATGTCGTGACATTTCAATAAAATTTATAGAAAAATAAAAAGGAATGAAACAAATCAATGAAGATTATAATTCCACTAATTATTTTAATGATTAATATTAAGTAATAGGTAGTAGCAAATGAAAAAGCAAATGATTTTCTCTACTCTGTTATGAGGTTCCTTCCCTTTTCTTGTTTAGGAATTCAAAAATGCGTTCAAGAAAAATCTAGATGGTTGGAAGGCGGTCTTTGATCACATGGAGCCTCACACTTTAACATTCCCGGCGCCTTACGAGCATCTCACCTTATTCAAGAGAATGATCGTGCTGCGATGTATCCGTCCTGACAAAGTCGTGCCAGCCGTCCAGCAATTTGTAGAAGGTGAAAAATTTTCATGTAGATATACACACATCATTGAACGACGTGACAATCTAACGTCGTGTTGTCGTTTGCATATTTATCGTAAAGAGCTCATGCGTATGATGTTTTGAATGTTTTATGACACGAAAAAACTGTAATTCACGATTCTCGTGAAAGTATATGAAATCTTTAATGAAACACGATTTCAGTTATTCGAAAGAAATATCTGAATATTGTAGAAGATTTAAATGAACGTGTTGCAGGAAAATTTGAAATTTAGTGAAATGAGATATGACTGCCATATAATGGAAACTAATCTACTGGAAATGTATATATGTAAAAATATATGCTTAATAAAATAAGTAGTACTACAAATACAAATGCCTCAATGGCATTGAAGGCCGTTTTATCAAATAATAAATTTTATCTTGCATTCGAATTAACTTCAAAGTTTGTCTTTTATCACACTATTAATGAAGTTGTAAATGTTTTCTATTGTAAGAGTGCAAATAGGTACTTTCGTAACTATATATATAGAAAGAGAGAGAGAGAGAGAGAGGGAAAAGACGTAGGTATTGAAAATAAAAACAGAAATAGAGAAACGAATTCATTCGAACAGGTCGAACAATTTTCGATTAATTTTTGACAGAGCAACTGGGACATCAGTATATTGAGGCACCGCCCTTCGATCTGGTGTCATCGTTCGCGGACTCGAACTCCTGCAGCCCCCTGATATTCGTGCTGACGCCCGGCGCCGATCCTATGGCGATTCTACTGAAATTTGCCGATGACCAGGGCTTCGGCACAAATCGACTGTTCTCTCTGTCTTTGGGTCAAGGACAAGGAGTTATTGCCGCCCAACTTATCGACGAAGGAATGAAAAATGGCACCTGGGTGGTTTTGCAGAATTGTCATGTTGCCAAGAGCTTTATGCCGGACTTGGAAAGGGTATCGTCGAATTCTCCGATTGACCACTAAATGACACCATGACGCGACGGTCCAAGAAGTATGAAAAAAAAAAAAAAAAAAAAAAAAAAAAAAAAAAAAANGAAACCTTCTTCTAGATTTGCGAAAGCTTCACTCCTGCAACCGTGCACCCAGATTTTCGTCTATGGCTGACGAGCTATCCCGTGGACCATTTTCCAGTTAGCGTTCTTCAGAATGGCGTGAAGATGACCAACGAGCCGCCGAAAGGGCTGAGAGCAAATATAGTCAGATCTTTCTTACGGGTAACTACTTTAAAGGCAGATGATACATATTTCTGAAATATGATTGTTCTGAATTTTATAAAGTTCTCGTAAATGCATTTCACTTTCAAGGCTGGTTTTTTGCTTTTTATCAGAGTGATAGGTCAATCAACTTCTTCGAGACTTCGATTTCTCTTTTAATAACGAGTTCGATAATATGATAATAGAGAATATAACGTTCAAATTTGATAAAAATATGCCAATATTCGATACTTCTTTCATTTGTAAGGATCCAATATGTGACGAGGACTTCTTCGAAACGTGCAAGCAAAAGGAGATTTTCAAGAAGCTACTTTTTTCATTGTGCTTTTTCCACGCGATTGTTCAAGAACGCAGAAAATTTGGGCCGATCGGTTGGAATAATCAGTACGAGTTTAACGAGACTGATTTGCGGATCAGTGCGTTACAATTGAAGATCCTCTTGGATCAGTACGATGACGTTCAATTTACCGCTTTGAAATATTTGACAGGTAAATTTGAAAAAAGTCTTAGAGTTCTAATATATTTTTTAATTAAATCGTATCATTATTTTGTGATCATAGAAAGAATTCTCCAAGAGTCTTTATAATTATCAAACCAAACATGGCTAATATTTGAAAACTCAAGCTGTTACATCTTACGCCTCCTTTTTAGAAATTCTTCAATTCATCAAAACGTTTTCACAATTTCACTGGCTCACAAAATTAAATTCGTAATTAATTTGTCTCATAGGCGAGTGCAATTACGGCGGCCGTGTGACAGACGAATGGGATAGAAGAACTTTGAACACGATCCTCGTAAGGTTCTATTGTATGGAAGTCATCACTCAGGAGAAATATCTGTTCGATCCTAGTGGCATATACTATGTACCTCAAGTCAGTAATCACGAGGAATTTCTTGATTATATTAGATCTTTCCCAATGACCACTGCACCTAGTGTCTTCGGGATGAACGAGAATGCAGATATTATTAAGGATCAACATGAGACTACGTTGATGTTGTCTTCTCTGCTGGCAACACAGGTGAGGATAAAACTGTGAAACTCAATTTTCATATGGAGTTTCGAATATTCTGTTATTATATTGTATTTCCTTCCATTTAGTCTATTCAGGATATCAAAGTAAGTGATATTGAAATCCGATTCGTTCGATCTTTAACTCTGCTGTTGCCTCTAAATTTTTACGTTCCAATCAATTATTTCAACCAAAGGAGAAGTTTTTTTTTATGCTTGAATAAAAACTTAGTATAAAATTGTTAGATTCTGTCACAACTCATAAAATGCAATAATTACAATATATCAGCAGTGTTATTTAAATGTTCAAATCGACGCAGAGAATGTTTTAACAATATTATGATATACATTTATTTATTACCATTTTACTATGATATAGTAAAGTCGATATTACAAAAAATGTATGACGCACGTCNATAGTAAAGTCGATATTACAAAAAATGTATGACGCACGTCAAGATATATCTGAATTATCGTCGAATAAAAATTTACATAAAAATTTATTCTGCTACAAAAAAACAATTGTTATTATAACATCCACAAATGTGACAATGATTGGCGAATAACATGAGTGTTTTCTTTAGAAAATTGAATTATGTTGAGCAAATATTAATGATGCTAGACTGTTCGTTTACTTTCTTGAAGTAAAAGGAAACAAGTAGAATGAACAAGAATCGTCTTTGTCATCAGCTCTACATTTATGAATTCTCGAAACAAAGATTGAAATCAATTGTTTAATTGTTGAAACATTCTTTCATAAAATACAACGGGAATTAACAGAACGGCCATAACTTGGTTTACGATGGGCACGACGCGTATCAAAAATATCCGTCGCTTTGGTTGCGGGAAATCTCGGGCTGTTGGTATCACGGTTGGGGTCGGTCGTTATCATTATCTTCGTTCATTAATTTCGAGACAATTAAGACCGTGTACGCGGTCGCCTCGGCTCGCCTCGTGTTTCACAAAATATAATAGGACTCCTTAAATATATTCTGCGTGACGAATCATGCGGACGACTAACGAGGACTCCTGTGTTGCTTCCCCGTCCTCCAATTAGGACACCGGAGAAACGGAAATAGACGTAGGAAAATCACCCGACGAGATCGTCTACGGCGTTGCGTCTGATATTCTGTCAAAGTTGCCCGACGACTTCGATCTAGTGGATGCACTCGAGAAATACCCGACGTTATATAATCAAAGCATGAACACGGTGCTGGTCCAGGAAATGGGAAGATTCAACAAGCTTCTGCAAACGATCAGGAATAGCCTCATAAATGTTCAGAAGGCGATCAAAGGTAAACGGCTAAAGCTTCTGACGGCCAGCCGGTGTCTATCGATTTTTCACGGCTTCGTGAACTTAATCTAAGGTCTGGTGATCATGAACCCGGACCTCGAGGAGGTCTACGTGTCGATAATTGTTGGAAAGATACCGATGATGTGGATGACGAACTCTTATCCGTCGTTGAAGCCGCTAGGTAGTTACATACTGGACTTTTTGAAGAGGCTCGCCTTTCTTCAGGTATCGTAGAAAGATCTTAGGGCGATCTACGATGGGGAATTTGAACGAATATTTGTTCGGATGAATATATATATATATATATATATGTTTTTAGGGAATATTTTCATAAGTATATTTATTCAAAGAATATTTTCATATTGTTTGGATATTTTTTCACGACGCTTTTTGTTTGTACCTTCTTCCGGCATGTGCATCCTTTTAGAAATGCTTCGATAAAAAAAAGGTTGATTAAATATATAAAACACGTACGTAAGTGGCGAGTACGTAAACAAGTTTTCCTATATTCATTCGTAAAGAACTATTTTCTTTCGGTCTTTGTTACGTATTTAAATATTTGCCACGGTAAACTTCCATGGATATATTACATGTGCCACATAAAACTTTTTGAAACTTCATTAACGCCGTAACGAAACACGACCGTCATCATCATGTCGCTAAAGTTTCAAACAAATTTGAAGATGTAGGTATATAGAAGTTCCGAGACATTTATATATTACAAACTTGTGTTTCACCATGTTACGTACGAGACGTGCAACACTTTTTTATGGTCAGTATTCAAATACTTCCTTATGAAACTTTTCATTGAAGTTATTTTAACAAGAATAGCGATAATAGCTCAGTGGAATTAATTCGTTATCTCTCCGACAGACAGTCTACAAAATATTTTTCCATGAGAAAGTTACATTACTTGATTTCTCTTCGTTGCAGCTGTGGTACGACGAAGGACCACCGACAACCTTCTGGATCTCTGGTTTCTATTTTACGCAGGCGTTCCTCACCGGTGCACGTCAGAATTATGCGAGGAAGTACTCGATACCGATAGATCTGCTCGTTTACGATTTTGCCCCTTTGAGGGAGACTGTTTTCCCTGAACCGCCAGCCGATGGTGTTTACATTTACGGTCTGTTCCTTGATGGGGCTCGTTTCAACAGAACAACTATGAAACTTGACGAATCATTGCCGAAAATTTTGTACGACGTCGTACCTTATGTAAGTATATTTCTTACTTTCGATTCATTAGAAAATTGGAAATCGAATCGCACCGACATTTATTGGTAGTTGAATCAAATACAGGATTTTCTATTTCAAGGGAGAAAAGAAAGAAGAAGATCTGTCGAAATCAATATTTT
>NIPQ01092404.1:0-15302 GCA_002806875.1 Lepidotrigona ventralis hoosana | reverse complement strand
AAAAAAAAAAAAAAAAAAAAAAAAAATTGAAAACTCGTCGAGAAACACGTGAAATTTAACAAAACTTCGCTCAATCGATCATTGTTTCTCAACGACAGATCTCGAGCCCCGCTTGCACCGAGCTGGAGGTGATCATGCTCGACTGGCTAGGAAAGATGTTAGACCTGCCCAAGGAATTTCTAGCGAGCAGCGGTGGAAAAGGTGGTGGTGTGATTCAGGTAAAGCAAAGTTCGAAGTTACACTGTTGATTCACCTGTTGCTCGTCCTTGTCAAGAGTCTTATGTCGCGGAAGTTGATCGACGTTGATCGCGAGCAGCTCAAAGACAGACTGGCAGAGCCTCATAAATAGCATGCAATTAATGATTAATTTCACGTTACAGGGGACTGCGAGCGAAGCCACTTTGGTGGCGCTGCTCGGCGCCAAGGCTAGGAAAATAAGGCAGGTCAAGGAGCAGCATCCTGACTGGACGGACAACGAAATTGTGAGGAAACTAGTCGCTTATAGCTCTTGTAAGTAGGTTCGAACACAATCTCGTGCTTACGAAAGTATCAAAGTACATTGATCATTTATCTACCATCTTAAATACCTAAATTAATTATTAATTATTAATTGAAATACCTAAATGGTAAAATATGGAAATGGCAAAATATGAAAATGGTAAAATATGAAAATGGTAAAATATGGAAATGGTAAAATATGGAAGTGGATATGTGGAAATACCTAAATTAGATGAAATACCTAAATTAATTATTAATTATTAATTGAAATACCTAATAAATTAATTATTAATTATTAATTGAAATACCATCTTAAATACCTGATGAAATACCTAAATTAATTATTAATTATTAATTGAACTACCTAATCCATCCTTATGACGAAGAGCCTTAAATCGACTTCAACTTTTAATTAATCGATATTTTTTAGCTAGTCGTTAAATAAATAAATTTTTCACTTTCCTCGAAAAAAAGAGAGAAGAATGATTTTTCCGCGTTTCGAACGTTCCGAAAATAATCCGCGCGAAAGAGATTGTCGATTAGCTGGGTAAAAATTTTCCCCAGCACAGCGGTCTGATTCCCCTGTAAACAAGATTAACGATGACGCTGGCCGGTGCTCTTTAACATTTGACAGAGGCAGGGGATGGGATGACAAGCCCCCGAGTACGGGGTTGCAGCACTTCATCAGCCAGCACTTTGTCACCATGGCAACGCGTAATAACCACTCGAGTTATTTCAACCCTGTGCCACCACCACCCTCTCCCAAACCCCCTCACGCTCTGCAAACCCTCTTCGCCATTCTGCGTTCCTGTTACCACTTCTCTTCGCCGACACGTCGAATCGTTGAAAGTTTCCTCCCTAATTCCCTCTGCCCTGTAACTTATCCCGCGAATGGGACAAAAGAAAAACGTGAGTTGTTTCTTCTCTCTCTTTTTTTTTTTTTTATAGTGATGACAATTTACCTCAATTGAAAGTAGTCGTTATTGTTTATCGGCGCGGTCAAGATTGAAATGAAATAATGAGAATCTTTCTTCGTACTCGGATGGAGCTATGAAAAATAGGAAGACAGACAGACATTGACAAAATATTGAGACTATGTTACTAATTCGTTGTTTCAGGCCAAGCTCACAGCTCCGTGGAACGAGCTGGTCTTCTCGGTGGTGTAAAATTCCGATTACTGGAGGTCGACTCGAAGAGCAAACTTCGCGGCGAGACACTAGCGGAAGCGGTTCGCAAGGATAAGGAAAAAGGGCTGATCCCATTCTACGTAAGCTCATACTCGTAAGCTGTAAAAAAAAAAGAAACGTAACTGAATGAATTGATAACGACGAAAAATTCGTTTATCTTGATATCTAAAGTGTTCGTCAGAAAAGAAGAAAGTACGATTGTTGGAAACACCGGGATAAAGATTTTAAAAATTTAAATCGATTTCTCTTCCTCCAAATTTCAATAAACGGGAAAATAAATGTAGAAGAACTATATATCGAGAAACGATATTTCGAACTTCTTCAGTCATTCTGTCAACTAAGAAACGATAAAACTCGTTGAACTATAATAAATAATTGAAATAGTAAAACAACTTGCATATATGAAAGTCAACAATATTCATTGTGACCACATATTTTTCCTTGTATTATTACATTATTGTATTAAATTATGTTGTATAAACTTTTGCAAAAATCATTATACTTGCTTTAGCTCGTTGGTCCCATAATGATACGCTGTCGCGATGACTATTAGCTTCAGCCCAATGACTATTAGATTAGATCAACACGATATGACTATTAATTACGTGGATCTCATTTAACAGTTAATTAATTCGAATTTTTACAGGTTGTCGCAACTTTGGGAACAACAAACTCCTGCGCGTTTGATCGTGTCGATGAACTTGGTGTGGTTGCAAATCGCGAGAACATTTGGTTACACATTGATGCTGCTTACGCTGGTAATAAATCGAGCATAAAACATCGATAAATAATACACAGAGATGGATTCGCACACATGATTGAAAAATTGTCTTAACACGTTTCGTGCCAAGCCATTTTTGCCTGACTTGTCGCCATTTTGACTAAAGGTTGATATCATCAATCGATAAGTAGTTCTCTTGTTTAGAGTAGCTATCACATCGTGTACCACTTGTGGTACACGTGGTACTGCGATCAGTTCGATCGCAAAAAATAAATAAATTACATAAATATGACCGCGTGTGCCACTGGTGGTACACGTGGCCTGAAGAACGTCTTAAACTGTCGTAACTTTGTGAAAAAACAAAGAAGGTCGTATGATCCAGTTGGCCTGGTTTTGAAGCGAAATTTGCAGATCGAAACTTGCCGTAAGTTTATACTTTTGAACTTTGAACAACTCAAAGTCAAATGACAGAGTATCATTCCATGAATTTGTACAAATTCTGACAGCAAAAAAAGGTATCCTTGCTTCTCTAGGATAGAGAGATGCATGATGTGAAGATATCTGGATTGTCAAACGATTTTTCAAAATATCAATAATTAACTTAATNCAGTTGGCCTGGTTTTGAAGCGAAATTTGCAGATCGAAACTTGCCGTAAGTTTATACTTTTGAACTTTGAACAACTCAAAGTCAAATGACAGAGTATCATTCCATGAATTTGTACAAATTCTGACAGCAAAAAAAGGTATCCTTGCTTCTCTAGGATAGAGAGATGCATGATGTGAAGATATCTGGATTGTCAAACGATTTTTCAAAATATCAATAATTAACTTAATACACAGTGACTCACGGTAGAATTTATTTGTTTGTCAGGCTCGGCGTTCATTTGCCCGGAGTTCCGATATTTAATGAAAGGCACCGAACTGGCAGATTCCTTCAACTTCAACCCGCATAAATGGATGCTGGTGACTTTCGATTGTTCAACGATGTGGCTGAAGGATCCAACTTATGTGATCAACGCCTTCAACGTGGATCCTTTGTACTTGAAGCACGACATGCAAGGCTGCGCTCCGGATTACAGGGTGAGACAATAATTCGCGAGTGAAAACGATATATCGATTGCGAAAACTCAGAGTCGAATTTGCAAAGTAAGGAGTTACGAGCTTAGACCGATATTTAGAGAAAGTGAACACACAATTTTTTTTCTTTTTTGTGCGCAGCATTGGCAGATCCCGTTGGGACGTAGGTTCAGATCGTTAAAACTCTGGTTCGTGTTGAGGCTCTACGGCGTTGAGAATCTTCAACGACACATTAGAAAGCACGTTGCCCAGGCCCACGAGTTCGAGGCGCTGGTCCTTGCCGATCCACGATTCGAGATCGTCGCTGAAGTCGTGTTGGGCCTTGTTTGTTTCCGACTGAAGGTAATGATATGCATGCATTGCTTCGTCATTTACCGACTGAAGGTAATGATATGCATGCTACGAATTTGTACCGGATCCGGGTATTTTCGAAAATTTCTTCCCATTTTTTTCTCTTCTTTCTTTTTCAATAAAACATCAAGATATAAGAAAAAATTAATTCTATTAATTTTAAATTGAATTAAGTTCAAACACGATTCTTTATATGTTTCGAAAATTACTTATTTCAAACGTTGAAGGGAAAAAAATGTGTCGAGAATTTAGAAGATTTAGAAAAAAAAAAAAAGTTAATCGATCGACAGCATTTGTTGCGACAACGCATGAAAATGATTCACAGGGATCGAACGACATAAATGAAAGCTTGCTGAAGAAGATCAACGGCGCTGGGAACATTCATCTAGTACCGTCCAAGATAAACGACGTGTACTTCCTGAGGTTCGCCGTTTGCTCGCGATTCAGCGAAAGCAAGGATATACAAGACTCGTGGAAAGAGATAAAGCACAGAGCAGACGAGGTCCTGGAGGAGCAATCGGTTTCCAAGTGATGGCGGGCTCAGATAGCTCGTGGTTGCCGATCATTGGCGCCAGCAACATGCAATCAATCCTAGCTTCTAGCTTCTGTGTTTACTTCTGTGTCTCTGCTCTCTTGGAATATTGAACGAGTGGAACGCACCATCGATGAACAAGAGATCTGTTCCGCGTACTTCACGACTTATACTTGTATGAACATATTTCTTCACGTCGGATGATCGTATGAACATATCACTTCACGTCGGATGATCGTTGACGTATTAAATCGCATTTGTGCTCATTCAAACGCGTTTGTTTCGGTTGCTATTCTTCGATCGAAGATCTTTGGAAAGTTTGCTAGAAAGCAGGATTTCGAATTTTGTTTCATTTTTAATATGCTCGAAAGCAATTTATCGATTTCGAATTTATAATATTTTCAATTTTTAACGTTTTCAGAATGACTCTTCGAAAAGAGTGTTTTTTCACCAGGATAAAAGAATATCGTCCATTTCGATTAGATCAAGTCGAGGATTATTTTCAAAAATATCCAACGTTTCGTACGACTTAGTAATCACAAATGTGTGATAATGATGCGACAAACTACACTGTCGATTGAAAGAAGACCATTATATAACGTTAAAAAAAAGAAAAGGATCTCATTTAAGAAACTTTTTATATAATATCCAAATACCAATTAGTTAATACGTTCCGTGCCATGTGTACCACCGATGCTACACGCAGTAATATTTATTTAATTTATTTATTTTTTGCAATCGAACTGATCGCCACGTGTACCACAAGATGTGATAGCTACTCTAAACAAGAGAACTACTGGTGATGTAATGAAAGATTGTGTGATAATATATCAATCTTTAGTCAAAATATCAAATGGCCTTTTGACGACAACAAAAGGCAAAAATGGCTTGGCACGGAACGTGTTAAATGCGAAAATTTAAAAAAAAAACATTTTAAAAAATCTATATATACAACATTCGTGCAAGGATCGAAAATCTTCCTTCAATACAATTACTGCTATTTCATCTGACTCATTTCAATTTTCAATTTCAGCTCTTCCCACGACAAGTAGATCGAAATTACACAACTGGAACGATCGATTCTCGATCTTTCTCTTTCCAACAATTTGGGGGGTGTGCTTGGAATCGTTATTCCATCTTTGTAATTACTTCTTAAATTGTTTGAAAATCAGTAAAAACATTTGTAAATTAATGGACGAGTGGAAAGGCTTCATGACAATATCAACTAGTCCGGAAGTACGTTGAACAAGTCGATTGTAAGAAGCAAGCCAAAGATCTGTTTTCGATTGCCGTTCCACTATAGCTATAGCGACCGCATTATTTGCTATAATTGTGCAGGCATTACGTGTCGCCTTGTGCCACTTTTCCGACGCATAGCTAAGCAATTAGCATTAGGCCGCTTTCTTCGAACGTGCGCGTGTGTAACTTTAGCAACGACTAAATTGCGCAATTGTTGGCAACTTCAATCGGTGCGTCTTGCAAATATATAACTGTCCTGCAGTGAATCAGAGTGATAGTCCCGAAGATTTGCAAACACCTGTTCCCTCGACGTTAGCGAACTAGCAAACTGGTCAAAAATGAGCAGTTCGTCATTTTTCCTTTGTTAGAAATTTTTTGTCGACACGAAAGAGCGAATTTTTTAAAGATCAAAACAATAAGTATTATAGAGGTTTTCTACTTTTTATATATATATATTTCTTTTTCTTTGATGTCTCTGATGAGAATTTTATTTCGTGAAAGTATTGACCTGTAGTATTATATTTCCATGTCGAGTGTGTTGTACAGTATTGACGTAGGCATCATGGTTGACATCAAGTATAACAGGTGTTATGAACGTTGTTGACTTCAATCGTGTTTTAAGCAATGCGTAGGTGTTTTATTACCGAAAGTACGAAGCGAAACTGTATACAGAGATATATTCCTGGCATGTTCCTCATGTTATTAATTTCGTTAATTCCTTAGGAGGCAAAGTATTATTAAAATCATTTTATTCGACTACGTTGTCAATGAAGAGGACAACTTATTTCACACTTGTATGTATCTCGAAAATATTTAAGTATCCGCGTTGAAACACGTGTGAAAGAATTCTTATGGTTTTACTTCGGGAGAAGAGTTGTTTGATAGTGTATAAACATGTAGAAAGATGGAGAAGCGTTAGATAAATGTTCTGTGTGCTTAAAGTAATTGCATAGATGCGCGCTTTCATTCGTTCACAAATATACATATCCAGGTGACGTGATAAAAAATAATCGTCGTAGATTCGCGTACTAGCTGTCGGGCAAGAATATATCAATTTCAAACGAAAATCTTCTGTTTCGTTAAATTATTTAAAGATTACACTATTGTAATCTTTAAATAATTTCGTAATAATATCGTAATAAAACGAACGTGCGTACTATGTATACTTTTTGTGTTCTGTCAGATCAAAGTGATGCACACACATTAATCTCATACGCATATACTTATAATTATTAAATTATATATGTATATATATATATTTATGTTGTAAATAAGTTATATGTACGATAGTTTGTAAGTAGACAGTACGTATCTGTATGTAAAATATCTTTGTCTTCCTCTTCTACGCAAGTCATCTTCGTTCCCCTCAATGATTATTTGCCATAATCGTATTCGAACCACGATGAACATTATTGTAATTAATGTATCATTCAACGCGTCAGAATTATTCGATGTAATCACATGATGACACGGTAGTACGCAATTCTTTTTTTTTTTTACTCGTACTCGTACTTTTTTTTACTAAGTGCTGCCGAGTTAATGTAACTAACACTTTACCGACCGAGGGTCGATTAATAAGCTACCGGTCGGTAAAATGTTAACAGATTTCTATGCAGAAAATCATCATTTTTGAGAATTTGATTTAAAGGAAATAATAGATAGATTGTATTTTTGCATAATTTCATGTACATTTCATGCAATTCTGCATCGTTTTTTTTTCAAATTTTCACCACGAAAATCCGAAATCTATTGATCACGCACCGTGAACTTAACACAATCATTATTCATTCGTATCTGACAACTTGAACGTTACTATTATATTTAACTACTTGAAAGCAACTGCTTGTTCGTTTTACTAGATCGAGTATAATTATGGCATATTGAAGATAAAGTAGTGCTGCAACTGGGACAATAAATAGATCTAGAATTACTTTGCGCTGTTTGGTCTATCGAACGAGGAAAACGTTCTTAGAGAGATAATTGCCTGCCCCCAAGAAAAGGAAAGCTGTGAACACTATTATCGTACGCACTGGTTGATTCAACGCACATATAATCAAGCTTACCTTCGTACACCATGTTTACGCCATGTTGAAAATAATTACACAGTGGCTGAAAGCTATCTAATTTTTAGTAATAAGTATATCTTTTGAACTATACGCGAGAAGAAACTTTTCACAATTGGAAAATAGTAGCGTGAGATTATATAATTTCAGAAGCATGAGTCAACTGTTACTGTTATCGCTTGTGAAACGTAAGAACGTTTCCTCGGATCTGCAACAACGTGGATTGCTGTTAAACGGGACCAACGGAAAGTAATAAAAGAAATATGTATGTAGCCACCCGTGAGCTCGTGAGACGAGCAACTCGTTGTAATATATATATAAAGTGTTTATTATGCTATATATAAACGTTGAAAGTCTCTGTTGTTATATCGTCGTTATAACAATTTCGGTGCAATAAACAATATACTGAATGTAAAGTCGAGATTGTTTTGTATGTACAGTTGCTCGCATCATACAGACGCTAAATATTTGAACTGTCATATTTTTATAAAATGAAACCGTACGATAATAAATTTGAGCTCATTTCTCGTACTTTCAACATATATTATTCATTTATTCTAGCTTTTTTACATCATGTAGTACTTTCTTGAAAATGTCATAAATTACCATAGTACGTAAAAGTATTGAAAAATTGTTTTTCTAACTGAATCTATAATGGATTTAAAGATTAAAGCCTCCTCTGAAACTTGATGTACGACTTTCTTTTTTACGACTTAACCATTTTACTGAATTTTAAATATTAGGTTCAGACGACGAAAATTAACGAAATGGTAATTTTTTCATTTTCGCATGACAGTCAAGATTCAAGATAAAAAATGCGAAGATTACTGTAGATTCAGTCATGAAAAAAATTTTCCCAATGTTTTTACGTATTATGACAATTATTTTCAAGAAACTGCATGATGTAAAAGATTCATCTCAGAAGTTTCAAAGCGAATTTCTAATTTTATTGTTACACGATTTTGTTTGTAACAGTTTGAATATTTAGTGTTCGAATATGAACAACTATACATATACAAATCTTCTGTGTTAATCTAATCTCTAATAACAAGAATTCAATATTTTCAGAAAAACTAGAGTTTTACCATTAAAAAAAAAGAAAGAGAAACGTTAGTTATATATGCTAAAATGTACATTCTTTATTAAGATTAACAGTTTGTGGTATACGAGTACAGAAAACAAACATGCCACAACAACCAAAAATATAATTATATAATATATAAATAGAATTACATTTTATTTATAATTATATAATGCAAATAAAACATCTCTCAGAATGTTAATTCATGATACCAGTTTCGTCAAATTTCACAAATAATCAAAAGCAATCGCCGTATTCGTGGACAAGAAGACAGGCTATATATACTGATTTAGGTTAGGTTAGGTTTATTAGGTTAGGTTTAGGTTTATTAGGTTAGGTTTAGGTTTATTAGGTTAGGTTTAGGTTTATTAGGTTAGGTTTAGGTTTATTAGGTTATTAGGTTAGGTTATCTCTCTTTTACACTTTCCAATCCTTTATCAAAATTAGCATAACAGCATGGACAAACTCAGCTCTTGTTGGATCCCATAGTTGGCGGACCACCGAATCGTTTCGTTAGTTGAATTATTCTCTCCGCCTCGCGAATGCCGCTCAATCTGGCACCGTGTACCGTGCTGTAATGTCCTGGGATCGTGGCTTCTCCGGCGAATAAAAGAATCGGCGGTATAGGCTCGCAACTGCCTAGAGAGCAAAAATAATTCCAAAATTATTCCGAATGAAAAGAAGCATAACTGTGCCAATGACAATGAAAAATTGTCAATAATTATTAAACTGATATTAACTAAGCAAAAGAAAGAGATCGTGTGGCATGAAATCTTTATTATTTTGATAATCGTGAATTCTTCTTTTTTTTTTTGAGAATGATGTGTCATGATATGAGGGTTAAGTGAAGATACTTACTGCATGATTTTCTTTCCTCTCCTCATTTCATTGAACTTAGAGCATTGACGGAATGTTAATTTAATAAAATGGTAAAAAAAAAAAAAAAAAAAAAAAAAAANAATGATTTTTTTCAATTGATGAGTTACTTCGGTTTAAATTATCGATACAATCCTTTATTATGCCACTGTGCATACTTTAGGAAATATTTATACCTGGCAGTGGACTAGCTAAATCACACTGATGACCAACGGTACTGTCTATCCCCATGTAACTGTACGAGCCGGCAAAGTATTGATCCATGCACCATTTGCTTCTGAGAAGATTCGCCGGATAAGGAAGCGTGGGATCGCCGGTGAATTGTCGAAGAACTCTCGTTATCGACTCGACGACCTCTTCGTCGGAGCACAGTTCCATATCCGCTGCCTCGCGGCCGCAAACCCACCCGCACAGAACATGCTGCGAGCTCGACAATTCCTCCACCATTGAAATCCCTGTTACGAAAATCATTCATTTTTAACACACGAGTTAACTCGTGTTTGCACTAGCATTATTTTAATTTTTGATCTATCACTCGGTGTAACACAAGATATCGTAGAATAATGATATTTAAGTTTTAGGTTAGGTTTAGAAATTTCGATGAATTTGCAGACTGATTTTCAAATATATAATCTTTTCTCATCGAACGTTGTTTTTCACACATTTTCACCGGGGAAAAAAAAATCCATGCTTCCAGATAAAATAATAGAAAATTTAAAGAAACATGTTTGTTTAATAAGTTATTTTTGTTTAATATCATGCTTTGAGTAGTACCTTTCACCCAGTCGCATCTGTCAGCNTAGTACCGGGGGAAAAAAAAATCCATGCTTCCAGATAAAATAATAGAAAATTTAAAGAAACATGTTTGTTTAATAAGTTATTTTTGTTTAATATCATGCTTTGAGTAGTACCTTTCACCCAGTCGCATCTGTCAGCGAGTTCGTCAGCCGACCAGGCCAGTTTGATGCCACCTTCTTTCCACACCCAGAACGGCCTCGCGTACTCCAGGAACACTTTGTCCACGTATCCGTAGCCCAATTTGCAAATGGCTTCGACCTTCTCGGCGGGCAACGCCGGGCAGAAAAGTTTGTCGTGCTGGTGTTTCAAAACGCCGAGCGACACGGTGACGATCACATAGTCCGCCGGGAATTCTTCGCCGTCGCAACACTTCACCACCGCTCGAGGACACGAATCGCTGATCGCGCCCCATCTAACGCAACTGACCGGCTTGTGGTACCTGCGAGCGTGTCATTCCATGAGAAACGTAAATCAATTCGTAAAATTGATCATCGATCGACTTGAATGAAACGTGAATTTTTCTCCGCAGGCAAATGCTGCGAGTGTCTGCATAAATATTTATTATTGAGTTTCGTAAATTTCAATAAATTCGGTACGAATGATTCGTATATAGAAACAAGTGGTCTCGATATATTACGAGCATTGAAATTGAAAATTTAATTCTTTTTGTTCGATTTAATTCTCTTAGCAAAACTTACTCTTAAAACTCTGGAACGTAATTTGATATATCTAAATGTTTTAATACGTTTTAAATATTCTCGCTATCAGTGGATTGCAGCTTTTTTTTTAATGCATTTATGAGAATGCTGTTACTCATACAAGGAGACTTAAATTCCTAGTTTCTTGAATTGAATTTAAAAATCCATAAAGCATTTACTAGATTAGCAAGCAATGAATAATTGAGAATTCAAATGGAAACAGGAAATGAAAACACAAGGGATAAAAAAAAGTGTGCTGGAAATATTACTAGAGATATAGTTTCTGACAAAAGTATAATATACTCTACGAATCTCATCGTCGTGGGAGGAATCGTAGAGAAGATCGGTTAGTGGTGTCATAAAATAAATGTTGAAATAGACACCGATTGCTAATAATACGATTAATAATTCTAAGTGCAAGATCACGATCGTATTTCATCAAATATTCAATGGATTTTGAGTTCTATCAGCATGTTGACGATTTATAATAAGCTCGACATCCAAGTGTCGAAATTACCGAGGAAGTATCGATCAATAAACATAGTTAAAAAAACGACTATGACAGCGAAAAGTGTGATGATATAATTTAAAAAAAAAAAAAGAAATAACACGAATATTAGATCGTTGCGATATTCCTCTCTCTGAGAGAAAAATGACAGCGATATACAGGGTGATTCATCTAAACTTGCACGCCTGAAATAGCTTTCAAAATACGCGTCTAATGAAAAATTGTTTAGTACAAAAATGTGGCGTGTCGTGAAATTTCTTAGGTCATCTTTACTCTTTTTAACTGGACCATATGTTTTTGATTATCGTAAAATATCTCTTTAATCATTAGGTTTAGGATTAATATAGTTTATATTTTTCTAGTACTTATTATGATTTAGGTTAAGTTTAGGTTAGGTTTACGTTAGGTATTATATTTTATAATATGGTTTATATTTTTATGGTTTATATGGTTAATATTTTTCTTTTGTACATGGAATTTAATATCCTTCCAATTTATGAAAACAATATATGGTCCAATTAAAAAGCAAATAGAGGTAAATTGGAAATATTGAAATTCCCTATAACACGAATAGTTGACACGCCATACTTTGCCCTTACTCTTAAAACCACACTTTTATATTAATCTCTCTATGGGCCGAATATTTTTCTTGTAAAAAAGATTTATGTGACGTAAAGTCAACAAATATCAATGAATTCAGCAGTTTTCAACAATTTTATTCTAAAGTTGCACTGGTTAATAAGGAGACATTGTACAACAAGCCGCCATCTTGGGAGAAAGTTCTTATATTGGTGTGTGACTTGAAAGTTACACGGGCCCATAGAGGTTAAATAATGTTTCACTAGGCACATAATTTGAATGTTATTTCGAGTTACGTGCACGTTGCCACTCGTTTCGACCAACTTGAGAGCAGAGCTCGGCAAATCTCGTAACAGAGGGGCAAGTACCCCGACGTATCCAAGGGGTACTCTCACGTTGCCGCCGGGTATCTCGATGTAACTTCCGAACTGATCCGCAGAGACCAGCGACAGATCGTCGCCGCATCGACATCTCACGCAGTTTGTCATTCCGTACATGACACGGGCCGCGTCGTACCTGAAACGGCAAGATCACTAACGGTAACCGAGGGAGAACCGAGATGAAAATAAAAAAGAGAGAGAGTTGATGGAAGTAAACTGGACGCGGTTACGGTTTTTACATCACCGTCGATAAAGTTTGCAGTTGACCTGGGCAACCACTGTACCGTTGCTCCTCCGGGAAATTGTGCAGCTCCTGCTGGATTCGAACGCCCATGAAATTCAGCAACGTACCGTGGCTGCGGCCGGAACCCAGGGAGAAAAGTGTGACCGCCTGTTGCTCGATCTGTCGAAACGTGTGATAAGCGGTGATGCTGACGGGCAGATCGATAGCGCGGCCGTCACTCGTGCAGAAAAGGCCGCGGCTCGGATCCGGCCTGAACAGAGGCGGCTTCAGAAGACCCTCTTGGGCGGCCAGCGTGAACACCGGGTTCGCCACGCAGCCTCCTTCGATCCAGGTTGCACCCATCTCGGCCACCACGTCGCCCAACCAACACGAATGAATCCGGCCTCCCGGTCTGCAAGCAACACTCGTCACGCTAATGAAGGAAATCTCGAGCTAATGTTCAGAACAATTAGAAAATCCCTTTTGAAATATCAGCTGTTGTTTGTCGTAGAATGAATTCTGCCAACTTGAATTTCAAGGTCAAAGTTTATCCTGCTCGTCATGAAAGTAAAATTTTCCCAAGAAACCATAGGTTTTTTTATTCGTTTAACACTGCGGACGCGTGCGTTCTAACAGCGACTTTATGGATATGTCTATTTCACGTAATTCTCGTACTAGATTTCACTAACATTTGAATTATCATAGCTGTGCCAGTGTGAGTCTAGACAATCAAATGACAAAGCTAGCTGTTAACATTATTCGAAATATAAACAGAAAGAACATAAACTCGCTGTTAGCACGCACATGTTAAATGAATAAAAAACTTTTTTGCCATTTTTTTCGAGAGAAGGGTCGCTTGCAAATGAGCAGAATGCAAAGCAAAAGAAACTAGAAAATTTTGACTTTGAAGTCCAAGTTTCCACTTTGAACGTGTCGTACGTAAAATATTACATTTCTTTACATTAATATCGAGTTAAAATCTCGGTTCATGGACGTCTTTCAGATTCATCGAGCGAATGAAAGTACTCTTCTACTAGAATATTGCCACTACCTGTATCAAACCAAATATTGATGCTATCTAAAAAAGAACAAGCCCAATTTTCTAATCAAATGTATTGTTCCACTATCAACGTTGTTTCAATATCCTCGTAAATGATATAGGTTACGTTGAACTTTTTAACGGGCCACTGAAGCCCAGAAGATCTAAACCATTCTTCGTCGTAAAAAAAAAAACTGTACAACGAAAGAGTTAAAATTTAACGAGCATTAAATTTGTAATACCTATCCGTTGCCTCTAGTATCGTGAAATTTTGAAGACCACACTGTGCCAGACGATGGGCCGCCGAAAGCCCGGCCATGCCCGCGCCGATGATCACCACTGTTGGCTCCGGTTTGCATGGATCCAGCATGCACGGGTCCAACTGACACGACTCGAATCTGGCTAGTTTCGAACATGCTGGTATATCCTTCTCTCCTCCCTCTTTACTCGATGCGAGATTTCTGCTTGCATGCGCAATACGATTAACTAATTTCACCTTTGTATAAAAAGGTGAGAATCTTTTATGAATTATTTTATAAATTATTCCATCGGTTGCGCGAACGTTTCACGACAGAAACGATTTTTAATATAATCAAACAACGTGATTTTCGTTGACACAGATTTAAAAAATTTCTTTATCTAACTTGACGTAGACAAGTGGCAACTAGAATTATCAAACTATCAATCTCTTGTTTTACTTCCTCGTAAATCATTTACATATCGCAATACATCTTACAAAGCTTACTTAGTAAGAAGCCTCTGTATTAATTATTTGCCGTTTTCTGTTAAAGAAACGACGGATAATTAATACAGAAGGAGGGGAGAGGGGGATTTAGGTTAAATGTCAGCATCTTTAAATGTCTACCTTACTAGAACTGTTCGAAATATTCGGAACGATGATCTGGCCCTCTTAAGTAGCATCTCATTGGACGTAAATCGGCGAAACTAGCGAATTTGTTCATGAAGACGACGGAGTTTAATCTTGATTTAGAAGAATTTAGGCGTGATTATGGTGTGATTTCTTATTGCTATGAAGAGAGCGTGTCACAAGCGCAAACAAACGACCATTACCGTCATGATGTTTTATTGTTGAGAGTATTGGTCAAAGCCAACTATGGTCAAAATGTCACTCGATCGTTCAATTTAGTTACGTTCAATCAATTTGACCGAATAATTGTAAATCATCGAGTGATTTGAATCATAATGATTCATGTATTTGAAATTCTTGATTGATTCAAAATTGGTTGACGATGGCAAATAAATATTAAAATATTCGAAGTCTAGTTCTTTTATCGAAGTAAATCATAATGTGAACATGTAAACATCAAGGATTGAATATGGTTGACATGAATGCTAAATCTCTTACTGCTAATAAAGATACATATACCCATATACTGTTTGATTCTTTCTTTATAGATTTTTTTTTTTTTTTTAACAAAATCATTGGACTGC
>NIPQ01092402.1:17803-80790 GCA_002806875.1 Lepidotrigona ventralis hoosana | reverse complement strand
CATCATACCTACAGCCTCCCCCCCTCCCCCGCCCTCCCCGCGCTGCTATCCCTCCCCCCCTCTCCCCCGTCTTCCGTTGTTTGTCGACAGCGATTTTGTTCGGTGAAACATTCGAAACGACCTATCGACATGCACTCGAAACTTATTGGAAAATATTTGCGTATCTTTTATCGAGTATCACGGGCTCATGGTTTTAGCGTTTTCCATAAAATGTACACGCGGAAGTAATGGTAGAATAAATAAAAGCTATCCGTCTTCGCGTGTTGACACTTTGCCCGGGGTTCCACGTTTGATTCTTGATATGTAAACGTTGTTTGGCTCTCCCCTTGAACGTTGTTCTCCTCACCCTCTTTCTCTCTCTCTCTCTCATTCTTTCAATACGGCACAGATTTCTTCCCGGCGAGCATTTCCTCGCTCGTGCAACGCAGTCCGGTCACGAACTCCACTTTCTTACATATTTATACATTCGAGGAAACGAGAGACAGTGCCGGGGAAATATTACGAACGAAACGGTGGTGGTTGGTAGGGGCGGTTCGATCGAGACGAGCGAGAAGAAACGACGCCGTTCGTATTTACAGCGATCCTATCCACGACGTAGGAAGCGATCGACGATGTCTCTGCACTGTTTCGCGTACCACCAATTTATATACCGAAAACGGGTTTAAGCGCCAGTCTGGAGCACACGTCCGAGGCATCCTACTGTTCTTCCCGTGCCATTTTCCCGGGATAACGATTTTACGATTTGACAACTGCTCGAAAAAAAAAAGAAAAAAGAAAAAAAAACAGAGGCACGTGCGCGGCCACGCAGGCGAAAAAAAAGGTAGCACGCACACGGTGGTACAATAACAGCGTAGCCGGCGTAGTGTACCTTTTGACCGTACTTACGCACCCGTGAAACTCGATTTCATCGGACCGCACAGGGTAAGCGCGCTGAAAGACGAATATATCCGCGTATTTCGAACTGCGCGCCAATTTTCTTTGAACAACGGCCGCGTCTCGCTCGCGCGCAGACAATGCACAGCGGATTCAATAAAACCGCAACAATAAGGGTGAAAACGGTGGGGGTCTGGCCAGGGACGAGGAGAAGAATGAGGGAGGAGAGCGAGGTTGTAACGGCGCGAGAATGGGAAAGCGGAGGGTAATTTGAATGAAGAGACAAGAGACAATGCATGAGCGAAGCCCAGAACAGAGGAGAGGAGGCGGCGAAGGTGGGTGAAAACAACCGCGGAATCAAATTAGAGACGATGGGATGGGCCAGGTGGAAGTACCAGCGGCTGCCGGGGTTGGCAGAACGACCAAGAGGAGCCGTGGGGTAATTATATTTACAAGTGGCAGATCTTGAAAACAAAGGACTCGAAGATTGCTCGATTCATTCGAGAACTCCTCAAAGAATCGTCCTTTTTCCACTGTCTTTTCGGGAAAAATCGTAGCCGATTAGTACTCCTCTCTTCCCCCGCTCCCTCTCCACCCCCCAATTTAATGCGTTAAGATCTGTTTATCGTCCGTTCGTTTTTTTCCTCCTTCCTCTTTCCTCTTTTTTTTCTTTTTTTCTTTTTTTCTTTTTTCCTATTGCAAGACGACGAAAACGATTATCGGAATCCATTGAAACTCGAGACTCTTTCAAGTCGTCGTCGAGACAAATCGCGTTTATCGGAAGTTGATAGAATCCTCGGTATCAGCGATACAGTTTGCAAACTTCCGTTTAAAATTCAAGTTAAACTGCGCGGGTTTTCAAATTAAATTACACGCTACGACGGAACAAATGTCGTTCCGACGAAGAGGGTAACGAATTCTTTTTAGCCGCGAGTTTTCACGGGTTTCAACTTGGCTTATATCGAAGCCTTTCAACATCCTCGTTGAAGTTTCCCAGTATAATGTAATTTTCTTTTTTTTTTTTTCTTTTTCGAAGGGAAGGTGAAAGGAGGGGGAAGGGGGGTTAGGAATTCTTCAAACGGCACGTTACAGGCAGTTCTGGCACCAGACCAATTTTCATCCTTCAATTTCATTCCAACAGAGGTTCACAAAAATAAAAGAAATAGATACACTGTTTTATTAGAAAAAATCCTTTTAATCTTGCGTCCCTGTCAGTAGGTCTCACCCTTGGCACCATCGACCCTTGTTGTATATTTTCATATATTCCTCTCCGACCGGACAAAGTATTATGAGAACATAGTTCGCATACCTTGAGTGCCGTTCCTACGCGTACTATTACAGGTGTACTATTGTTTTCTCGTAGAATAGTATTCTTCTCGCTTCTTCTTCGCCAACGTGGAATATTTTCGGGGATATTCCGAGCGATCGGAAAAAGGGAGTTTCTCACGCTGTTGCAGATCGTATTTATATTTATTCGAAATATTTCTGGACATACATTCTGTCGCTGTATCATTTCACGATAAGTCGCCAAAACCGGTGCTTTTCAACGCCGCGAATTTTATACATTCATTGGGAAACTAAAACGCACCACGCGCCGTAAAGAAAGATATATTTGCCGTGACTTCGGCAAACGAAATGCTAAATTAAATCGCGGGGGAAGAGTAATCGTTATCGGCGATGCAACGAAAAAGAGGTGCGAAAAGAATGAAAAGGTTTTACTGGCCGGTAGAAATGGAAAGCGGACGAACGTGCAGGGACATTTGACGCAGCCCTCCACCCGTCGCGTTATGGAATTTTTGTGGAACGGTTTTTTTTAATTGATGCAATTCAAACCAGCTAGCCAGCAGGACGGCTGTGCCGCTCGTAAAACTTTTCGTCGCCTTTCGAAGTTGCTGGAGTTTTTCTTCTGCAACGTTTGCCCCTTTCTTTTTCCCTCTTTTCGTCTCTTTCTTTCTCTGCTTTTTCATCGTAAATGATCCCCTTGGGAAATATTCTCCCCTCCTCCTCCTCTGCACCCCTCCCCCGAAGCTCTTGCAAACAAATAGAGAAAAGAAAATAAACTAAAAGAGAGAAGACTTGTGCCCTGTGCTCGAGAATTCCGACGAGCAGACGAGCCCGGAAGAAAGAATCTCGCGAGATGATCCTCGAAAGCGAAGATCAAAAATTACCGTTCGATTATTGGGAAATTAAGAAAAAAAAAAAAGAAAAAAAAAGAAAAAAAAGAGAAATCAGGGGAAAAGAGATAATAAGGCTTCTTGATCGACGCTTTCTTCGCGTGCTCATTTTAGCGTACCTAATGAAAAGCTTAACAGTTGGTTTAACTTGGCCGAGGATTAAGTTTACCTCGTTCCAAGGGTGCCAGAGCAATGTGGAATTTCTACCTCTTGCTTTTCCGCTTCCTCGCCCCTGCGTTGGAAAAGAGCGCTCGCTAGGTATTTCTTAATTAGCAGCAAGTATCTCGTTCCACGGAAGTTGCCTTATTAATTAATATTACAAAAGGGAATCCAGCTGTACTGTCTCGCTTTATCTTGATGCCTACTTTCGATCTTGCGGTTCCCGCGGATTTACGAGCGAGGGTAATCGCGTTCGCACGTGCGGGAGAAATTCAATCAACGCGATCTGAATGCACGTCGCTCGATTCCTTGACGTTATCGAGCACGCTATTCTCTTCCCTTCAACGATTCTTGTATTCTTTCCACTCATTCTACGTCATTCTACGAGGATATCATTTAGAAGGGGTTGAAAGATGCTCGTTGCACGGTAGAACCGTTTGATGGGGGAGGGAGGGGGGAGAGAAACTTCTTCGAGGCGTGTAGTAAGACACTGTGCCCGAAGGTGGCTCGGAGGTGGGCGATAAAGTAAAGAAACTGAGAAAGAGAGAATGGTTATTTGAGCAGCTAGTCTTATAGCTGGACAAAGAGTACGACGGGTCGAGGGAGAAAGGAGGAGGTGTACAGTAACATTGAAGTGGCCCGGTTCAAACGAGAAGAAAAAATATGTAATATCGCCGAGGGCGTTTTAATAAACCGAGTTGGCCAATCAAAGCGGGGGAGTTAAGGAGCTTTCTCGCTTTTTAACGGCCGCTTTTACGCGCGTTTAAATCACACTTCGCGCCGCTTCTAGTCCTCGAGAATAATAGGAGCGGGAGCGTGCAGGAAGGGTGGCAGGGCCAAACGGGTCGGGGCAAGTGTGCAAGGTGTGGCACAAGGAAGGAGAAAAAGTATCCAGGAAGGCGTAGAAATATTTTTATGACTGAACGGCTGTGAGATTGAATGAAAGCGGGAGCGAGGGAAATGTGGCAAACAAAGGAGAAAGAACGAGCAATAGGAGCAGAACGGAGCGGAGAGACGATGGTTGGTAGAGAGAGAGAGAGAGAGAGAGATGGTCGAGGGAAGGGACAGAGAAAAGGAGGAAAAGACAGAGAAGATTGGTTGCTTTGTAACCGGTGTACGCGCGATACGCTTACGATGCCGGGTCAAGAGAGAATAAACGTACTCACTCACACAGGAGCGCGCGATAACGTACGCTATACCACACGGTCCGCTGGGCGAACGTAAAAAAATGCGAAAACTTTCGCATTTCGTCCAGCCTTCATTTTTATTCGCGTCGGTTTTTCACTCCGAGCATCCGCGTGCCCGTGAACAGCGGGGCCGAGCCTGGACACGCGCGCTCATCGGCCGGATATTATTTCAGTCGGCGCATATTTCCGCAAATGAATTTTATGAAAACAGTTTTTGCTCTTTTAATTAATCGCTGTTTCGTCGCCGGACCCTCTCCCAGGCCACCCTCTGTCCCTACCTTGCCGCGTCCGCCTGGCCTTCTCCTCTCCTCTGGCGCCGGCCGGCGTCCACCACTCTTTTCGTCATTCCGTCGACTCACGTGGATCACCGGGCACCGCGCAAAGCTTTTAATAATAATATTGTTTCAAGGACTGCGAGAGGGCCGCGACGCGTACGTTCCTTCCCTTTTAATCACGTTCAACGGATGGAATACGATTTTCGGCCAGCCACCACCGGCTATTTCACCGCGCCGCGTTCTCATCCGTGCTTTTGTCCGTGCTACGCGTATCCGTGGAAAAATATAACCAGAGACGGGCTATTAACGTTTATCATTGCCGCTAAGAAAAATATATCGTTCGAAATTATTTTAAATCAACTGCGTACTACGGCTACGAAATGTATATTTGAATATATACCCTTATTGCTCCAACGTAATAAATGCTATTTTATCTGGCTTCTATCTTTCATTTTTATAGTTTGAAATTTTCGCGGCAGACATCGTGGCACGCCAGCTGTCGCGTTGCAACCGATTTTTTCCTTTTCGGTCGAATCGTGCCGTCGTTTGACTTGAATTATTGATCCCTGATGTTTGTTGTAATAAATATGCCTGAGCTAACTAAGGCGATAAAGCCGCATTTGGTTAAGTTGTTCGCTTCTATCCGTGATTCGCGCGCATTAAATCGGTCCACGCGATCCAGCAGGAAGTTTCGCCTCTCTGTATTCGCGACGAAGTAAAGTGGCGTTTGTACCGACATTTTGTACAAACAGGAATAATCGCCGACCAATTAGACCCAGGCCGGGGGAAGGGTTTTATAGTTAGACGAACCTTCGAGCAGCTAGGTGCGCCGCGGATAATCACTGCCATAAATAACATTTATCGGTAGTCTGCGGGTCTAATTGCCAATGATTACCGCAGGCCGCACGAGAAAAATTGCCAATTTACATCGAATGCTCGCTCTTTCCACCACCCCGTTTCCCGCTTAGTTTACTTGCCTCGGTCGTTCGATTCCAGATAAACGGTCCCGCTTACGAAATCAGACTGTGTTTTATAGCCGCGATCGCGATCGCGTTGTTTCGTCGCGAAATCGAGGAATTACTTGATGCGCGACATGTATCTCGTCGTAAATTTTTCGACGTGAAGCCTTGAAAGATCGCTCGTTCTCTTCGATTTCTCGCATCCTAGAGCTTCTCATCCGCTTTCTCATCTTTTTGTTCTCGAGGCGAACGCAGCGAGGGTTCACAGTCGAATAGAGTTGGATCCCGCTCTCCTGAATACGCAATGCGATTTATTCGAAACGTGGCGTATAAAACACAAAGGACCGCGTATGATTGGTAAATTATTGAGGCATAGCGGATTTGTCGGCCAATCACGTAGCGGTCTTAAATAATTCAGAGGAAGCGCGAAGGATGCGAGAAACGCAGGGAAAATCTCCGAGGCAGCAGCACCGACCGATGCGAAGATGTGTTGCGAAGCATTGACTTCTCGCAGTCGCGAAATCAATATCGGGGAGGGTATATAGAACGATATAGAACTACACGGCTGTTAACATCGAAACAGTAATTTTATTTCAATTAATATTTCTATGATAGAACTATAATACAAAACATATCTATACTAGCGAACGTACACACTTCCCTTACGTATTCTCGTTTCAAAGATTTTACATGCATCGTAGATAGCATTTAAGACGAAATGGATTTCCCTGTTAGACAAGCAGCTTGGATACAATGCACGTCGATGGAGCACATACTTGATGATGTAGGTAACGATAGTGTGTGACTAGAGATCGCCTACCACAAATCGCTACTAATCTATGCGAGTTAATTTGGTTAGACAATCGGTTAGTAGTCGTACGAGACGATATGTTTTCTTTTTCCTCTCTTTCCTCTTTCTTAACTGTTCGTTACGTTTCGTCACTTTTTTTCGTCCCAAAGACGCTCAAGCCTTAGGAACTACGCTCGCACTCGTAAAATCGCAG
Source organism: Lepidotrigona ventralis hoosana (assembly GCA_002806875.1). Taxonomy (NCBI): domain Eukaryota; kingdom Metazoa; phylum Arthropoda; class Insecta; order Hymenoptera; family Apidae; genus Lepidotrigona; species Lepidotrigona ventralis. The sequence goes on along the minus strand of NIPQ01092402.1, from coordinate 74,159 downwards.
AGTATCGTGGAAGTATTCTTAGAAAATATGAGAACAGAAAGATCGTTTCAATGGAGAACCTCGATGAAAACGATGGAACGTGGAGGACGATCGTAGGAGGCTCGTTCGCTCGCTCGCGAATATCTTCGCCGAAATAATATTACGCGATAAATTATTACATGTAATCGGGTCGATAAGTGAAGCGATCGAACTTGCAGGGAATCGTAGTCGTGTCTGCTCTCTCCGTTTGGAAACGGCAGAGTATTCGTCCCTCTCCCCCCCCCCCTATCATCCGTGAAAATTATCGTATCCGACAGACGATATAAGCCTATTATCGTTTCGAGCGATCGCGAAAACTCTTTTCCGGAGGCGTGCCACCGAGACAAATCTCCGAAGCGTATGCCACGACGAGGAAATAAAACATTTTCTTCGGCCGGTCTGCTCGTTTCTGATAGCGGCTCCCGGCCAATCCGAAAGAAAGAGAGAACTTTCGGCATAACTCAGCCTCGTTATCTGACTCGCAAATAAGGCAACGGAAAAGTTCGCGACATCAATCTGCCCCTCTACCGGGAGATTCGAAGTTGAAACAATGCTTAAGTCACCCCTAACGTATGAGCCCCAAGGGGGCGGAGAGGTGGCTCTGGCTGGTTTGGATGGCGAAGGCCAGAGCTACCGATTCGATCTGCCAAGCCGACTTCGCTCACCAATTTCACTCGGTTTGGCCGTTTCTCCAGTTCTCTACCTCTCCGGTAGTAGTCCGTTGGTCCGGTAGTCCGGTAAAGCTAGATTTACCGGCGTTGCCCGCAGCAGCGGACAGCAAAGTCGACTACAAGAACGGCCAAACTTTGATCACCCCTGAGCATTCGGTTTACCCGGCATTGTTTCCTCGCGCGCTTCTAACCTCATCCAGCTTTTCCTCTCTTGTCTATCTCTTTCCCTGCACTTCTCTCGTCGTCGATTTTTACGTTATCTCTTCTACGTTATCTTGCGAAATTCGAACAATTGAACTTCTAAGCAGCACCAATGGTTCCACTCGTGTCGACTTGTACAGTCTTCAGAGTTTGATCACCTACTACGTTTCACGATATAAAGTGCACCTTCATCCAACGATATAATTCGCACGTGAATGAAAATCAGTGTGGCATCTTTTTCTCTGCAGTGAATTCGAATTTCCTTCTGGATGAAATTACCAAAGGGGTAAATAGGTGCCCGTTTCGTAAGAGCACCACCTAATAAATTCTCGAGAAAGAGAAGTCACCATTGGAAATTGTGTGTTCAACATTGTTTCTACGCGTGAACAAAATTTTACGAAAGTTCGTGAATCGGTTGTTGTTGTTCGAATAACGAACCTCGAGCGTTGTGCAAGCAGACTTTTGAGACCCCCAGTAACGAGCAAACGATCCGAGTGTCACTACGATAGCGGTAATAATGATAAAAGACGTCCGTGTCGTTAAACGAATTTGGCAACGCATTTGTGATACGATCGATACGACGCGTCGGCGCTTACTTCGTTTGTCATTTGGTATCGTAAGGCGTTTGTGCATTGATACCGTTCAAATTGTTCATGGAGGTTAGAATGTTATGGGCGCTGGAGCTCGCTGGCGCTGCGTAGCCATTGTGGTTATGGGTTGTCTCTCCGTTAACTGATCTCTGCGGGCTCGGCGACATAATCTGAAACACACGAATTCTCAACGTTACAATGTGCTCGAAGAAATTCGAACGATCGAGCGCAGTTACGATATTAAACCACTCTGGTTCAATCTCTTCGTAGGAGAACAATTTCGAAGCTTTCTTAAAACCGACGAATCTAAAGTGGATAGAAACTCGTTGCGTTCTAATTACATTTGCAATCAATCGACCGGGCAACGCCTTAATCTGACTCGGGCAATTATTCACGACAGAGACTTGGCATCCGCGCAGCGAAAGGGGTTGATGCCACTAACGAATTCGTTTTAGACACGGTGTTCTTGTTCCCGTTCTCTGCCGTCTCTCCACCGATTCTACTCCAAAAACAAAAGGCCAGAAGAACGAGAACTTGTATCTCAGCTCAGACGTAGCAACTTGGGCGTTTCCGCTCGTCCCTCCTGTCTTTTCCCTCTCGATATCCTCTCTTTCTGTTTCTGTTCCTTCCTCGTCTCCTTGGTATTTAGCCGTCTCTATCTGCCAGGCATATATTCAGCGGGACGATAGCGAGAGAAAGGGAGAAAGAGTGCACGCGGCGATAGCGGGGAGAGGGCACCGAGAGCGGGAAACGAGAGATGCCGCTAGGATAGATAAGTGCTGTTGAAAACTTCAAACTTCGTATTTCTAGCTCCCAGTTGTTCCCTTCACCATCAGTTTCTCTTAGTTTCGCCGGCAAAGGTGTTAAATTATACAGGCTTAAAATTCGGCAGACCGTGCTGCGCCACAGCCCCTGATGACGAGATCCACCCTTACCATGATTTTACTTGGCAAGTTGATCACGCTAACTTTCGCGCGATGAACGAACCTGCCATTCTCATGATTTTCCCTCATGCGCGGCGAACTTTCGTGTCCACAAAGTGGTTGAACAGTCGAGGCAGAGGGAGAGAGGGTGCGTTAGGAAAAGGAAAATAAAAGCTGTTTAATAATTCTTTCGAACATGATACAGCCTTTAAAGGGGAGGTTGAATTATGTAGCGCGTTTTTAATTGGAAAGTCTAAGGTGCAACTGACAGAGAAAAATTCACGCGGGCCGGCGGCCGCCAGTAATTAACCCGTAAATAATTATGATAAAAATGACAAAGCACCGCCGAAGAAATGCTTTATCACCGTTGCAAGAGGGCGACTTCCTCTCCCCGGCTGGAATTTCTAAATCTTCTTGCCGCAACGAGAAACCCTTTTTAGCTTCTCGCGAGCCGGCGAGGACCCGCCACCGTCTTTCTTCCTTCCTCTCTCTCCCTCGATACAAACGCCCTTCCGTTTTATCTCTTTTCCTCCTCGCCTTTTACTCTGTTTCTTTTCGCCCTCATCCCATTCGCTAGGACCCCGCACGTAATTAAGAAATCTCCGTGGAAGGCTCCGGACTGCTCTGTTGGTCGGTACCACGGGTTAAATTAAGTCTATGACTTATTCAAGTTTTATCTACAATTGCCAGAGAAGGAATTACTGTCCCGTGGATTTACTGCCGTCATTGTAATCAAACGGCACGCGCTCTGCAAATCGTTTGATACAGATAGATACAGATACCTGGCACAGAATACTACAACAACATGAAACCCAATTCGAACATATGTAGATTTCGTTAGAAGTAACTAACACCTTGTTTAACACCACACTCACTGTTTTCACATCTTCAAGTTTGGTGAAACGATCCTTACGAACCAAATATGATCTGAAACGCAGTCTTGTCCAAATTTACGTTAATAGATTTGGAATCGTTTAGATCCAGCTACCTAAATTTAGCATATTTTATCTCCAACACATCCATCGTTTGAAAATTCTTCCAGTTCTTCCCGTCGCATCGGACTGCAGACTGTATCTTATTAGCTCCATTGTGCAATTTCCTGCGCCGGCGTGAAGGTATCTTTACACCTCGGCCGACGAATAAGACATTAATCGCGACTCGACGAGAAGGTGAAGGCAGTTTGTAACTGACGGTAAATGCGGAGCATCGGGGGGTTGCCGGGGGGTAGGGAGGGGTTGTCGGTGGTTACCGGGAGCTAGGAGAATCGCGTGTCATTTGTCCGTTGATCTCCCGCGGCTGGGAAACAGCCAGGTGCAAGCTAGTTCCTCCACGGTGCCGCTTTTCTTAAGCGCAAAAATTAGCGCCACCCTCCACACCATTCGCCGCCCCTGTGCCACGATTCTTGCCGGGCTATCCGCCCGACCAAAGCACAAGATGAGAATTAGCCACGTCGTTTATCGAAGGAGGATCATTTAGAACAGAATGCCGTGAACCTCGCTATTTTACCGGGGGATTATTATATCGCGTAGGATTTCCTTAATGTGCTTCATCATTTGGGATTTCCAACGGAGAGTTCCGCAGAGTTACTCCTGAAATACAGACTCACGCTTAACGATTCTCAATTAACAGGCAGCTCGTGCTCGCGTTATTGTTAGACGCTGAAATGTATTATTAGACCACGAAAAAAGAAGGAAAAAAAAAAGAACTTTTTACCGAAACGTCTAACGATCGTTTCTCGTGTTCTAAACGTGGATCGTGTTGTTTTGTCAGTCGATTGAACTTGACGAGGGGGTGAGTTTCCTGTCGTTGATGTACGTAGGTGGACGTGGCAGATAGAGAAGTCCGTACGCTACGTATAATAATCGTTATAAAAGAGAATTGGAGGCTACGCAGTGTGTTCCGTTGCTTCCTAAACTAACCTCGTAATCTCACATAAGCTCGCAAGCTGGGCTTTCCCATACGAGCTTCCTCCGCGTGTATTGTACAAGGGACTAGGTGGAAGCTTTGTGTGAAACGTAGTCAAGTATCGTGAATCTAATAATACGATCATTAACAAAAACTTACAGAAGAAGAATTCCTTGTCTTCGTTATTTCTTTCGTCATTCGTTTTTTTTTTTTTTTTTTTTTTTTTTNTTTTTTTTTTTTGTTTCAAAAAGATTCACATTATTGGAATAAATTAACTCCACTATTTTAGGCGAATCGTAGATAATGTTTTTATCGAATGGCGAATCATGGTTCGGTGCCTGTACGTCGAACGAGAATGACGAATATTCGGAAGTTTAATTTAATTCAGGTTCTCCGTGCACGTTCCACGAACTTTAGAGGGTCTAATCGCCTGGAAGAAGTATAGAAGACGTTGTAATACCTTATTCGCCGTACGAATCTCGTACTGCACATTGATCCTCTTAAATTCCCATGTAGTCTCCGTCTTGGCATTAGCATATTATCTTCCGCAACCTCCTTCCCCCATCGCTTTCCCTTCTCCGTCCCTTAGTTCCACCCCCTTCAGCCCTCTGATTCGCAGAAGACTTTGCAGACACTTGAGAGTTTGTTTTAAAACTCAGATAATCGTTTCGAACTCCCACCCCCTCTCGGCTTCTCTCTCTTCTTCCACCCACTTCTCTCTTTCGCTTCTCTCGTTCTTCGTCTCAACCGGCCTATCTCTTTCCCACGGACGCGTTCTCCGCCCTCTACGGTCTCAAGGGGAAAATTAGATCAAAATAAGACTTCTCGCCAATTTTTAAACGTGTTACACCGTTGTCTCCGTGGGAAAGGGGAGATTGCCCGTCGTTGAGACGACACGATAAAAAAAGACGAGAAAGATCTCGCGAATCGATTAGAGATTCGTTCGAAACGGTTCTCGCCGTTTACGCGGGTTTAAAAAGCCGCGTGACGCGTTTGATGGATGAACGGGGGCGCGAGGCTTCTTTTTCAACGAGGCGTTTCCTTTCCACTCGGCGCGGAGAGCCGCAGAGGAGAGAAGCAGAAATGGAACAGCTCGAGGGACAAGGACCACGAGGGTAATTGAATTTATCGAGGGTGATGACCGTCGTATTTTTGTCCATTCCTTCTTCCTCTTTTTTTTTCTCTTTTTTTTTTTTTTAAATAGCCGGTTGCCGGTTTNTTACCTAGGCTCGCTTGGCACACTCGAGTTATTCGTAAACGGCGCACGGTCAGGCGTTATTTACAAGAGCCGATGAGATCCTGCCGAGAGCTCGCTCGGTTGCTATAGCCGAGAAAGATTGGGACAGCTGCCCGTTCTCAGGCAATCAGAAAAACTACCTTCCACCTCGGTTCGGCCGGGGCAACTCTGCCATTCCCATAGCCCACGGCTTAAGGAGAAGCGTCAGGGGTTGGCAGCTGCTACGACCGGGACGCGCTCACCCTCTTCGCGGTTTTTAAGAATCTTAACGCCTCCTTCTTCTTCCCCCCCTCCCTTCCATTGCTCTCCTCCTTTGCTCTTGATTTTGTCAAGTCGAGATAGCACGGCCACTTTGCATTCCGTCGCGACGTTTAATTCCACCAACGAGCCGCCGGCTGTTCCAGGGGTCGAATTATCCTTTCCTTCCTAACTCCTGTTGATCGCCGTTTCCGCCTAATCCGTTCCCACGATCATTTACGCATCTCGCACAAGTACACTCGTCGAGGGATCTATCTCGTTCTATCGGAATAAAATCGGGCGGCGTTTCTACGTGTCTCGTATCGTATCGGTTGTTTCGGCAGAATTAGGATGTCGTCAATGACAATCTTGATTTCTAATCTCAACGTAGTTGATTCGTGACACTCAATGAGAAACACCGCGTAGCGAAACGACTCGGCCACCTGACGTTATCTCACCGCCGCGTCAAACTCGCTTCCGGAGACCAGCTGTCTCGAGCGATTGTCTTTTCCATTCAGATGCTAAATGTCAGAATGACATTCACCAGAGGAAATAGAACGGCTGTGGATGTCGCCGGGAGCAGACACCTTCGGGGCGTTCTCTGCGATCGAAGGTATTCACGCTCCAGGAACGACATGTCAAGAGGGATCCGTCAGGCTTAGCGTAATAGATGCGCAAACTACATTAGCATGCCGCGTCGATTATTGGCATTAGTCTGCCAGCCCGTTATTTCACGGCATCGGTCATTTATAACCCTCGGAGACGTAAATCCCCCCCCCCCTCTCGGACGAAATCGATATTACCACGAATCCATCGATGGCATTCCGGGATCGTGAAAAACGCGAGAGATCGCGATTTCTGCATCTCTGACGCTTTTTCAACGTTTCGCACGTTCGCTTGACGACGCCGGAATCGTTTCAGATATCGTTGCGTGTCGCAAGAACGAAGGAGAAAAAAAAAAAGAAAAAGGAAAAGAATCGCAGCGCGATTTATGCATCCTAACGTAGCGCGCGATATTTCTTCCTTTCTTCTCCAGTAGGCGAGAAACAATCGTTGACCGGTTCTACTTTCGCACGTGATTTCTCTTCGCCCTCGTTTCGCCGACCAAACGTGTCGGTTGGTTTTTTCCTGTCCAGCGCAACAGCGGACTTCGCGGCGAGCCGTACGTGCAAACTGATATTAATTGAACTAAACACTCACGCACGAGGAGCGAGTGTTCACGCGCGGCGGAAACGAAGGACGCAGCACGGCGGAGTACATGAACACTTACGTGGTGTGTAGAAATAGAGTCGCAAGGGTTAGCAACCCCTGAATTACACGCAGCTCCCTGGCAGAACCGGTTAAGGGGAGAAAATTTACATATTATAAGTAGTACACGTTGCCGAGTCTGATATCATCGGGAGCCGGGGACCTCGTTATTCTGTGCATGCGTACACTTCGAGCGTGTGCACTGGCAATCTAGCCTCTTCGACCATTCTTAAAAAGTTTGTCTCGAAACTTCGTTAACGATACTTTGCAGCAATTATGCGAATCGCATAGTTCGTTCTATAAACGAGGGGCTTGCTAAAAATGAAGCGATTGGCCGAGGGAAACGTCGATCTCGAAGGATTTCGTTCACGCATCGGTGTACTCTGACTTGTCGACACGTTCGCCGCGAAACTTCGCTGCCCGAATAATTATACCGGGCTACTTAATACTAGATTTGACTTTAGATTTCGCAGAAGCTTGAGCAACTGAAATTTTAATTTCCATTCGATCACATTTTCACGCTCGTCGACACTTTACTCTCGTAAAGCGTTCTTAAAATTGAGGAAGGGAATTGAGAACAAGTTTTGATGTTTGTTGATTGGACGTTAAAAAGTCTTGAATATTGATGGAAAATGGAAATGCTATGAATGTGCAAGTAGACTAATCTGGGTGTAGGTGAATTGATCTGACTTAAAATCTTCAGGATAGAATCTTTTAGATAGTGTATTATAGAAAGTCGATAAGACCATAGGCAGCTTCGCTTACACAAAACACGTAAATAGATTACGTCGTTGCAACGTTGTTGAGCTATTTACCAATCACGTATGAGACGTGAGAGTAAAGTTGGACGGTAGTTGATCGGTAAATATTGCACTTGGTAAATTACGGTACGTGACGGCAGCATGCAAAGGGACGTAAACATCCTTGCAAGACGGAGGTCGGATTAAGTAGATCGGATCCTCCTTGGGTCAGACAGGGCAAGGTCCGCGGTGAGGGCTTAAGATATTGTTTCGAAGCACGGCTGTTGTCTTAAGATAATCAAGAAACCCAAACGGCTTAACCGAGACGACGAGTTTATAATTCCAACTTGTAGAGTAAAGTCGTCCTCCACGATTATCGAGAGGCATTTTGAACGATATCTGCCCGAAGAATCTGTCCCGTCGATTTTTCTTCACAATTTCATCTCGGCCAACGCACTTGAAATTCCACTTTGTAGCTATCGTGGCGTATATTCTTATCATCATATAGACAATGACAAGAGATCGGCGAGGAATCTGTTCCGTCGATCGAACATCTTTATAATTCTCAGCTCGATCGTAAAAACTTCTCGCGACGGGGCGTTCTTTAACGGAGGCGCGCATTTCAGCCGGGTAATTCCACTTAAGACGCCGGCGAATCCTTATTCAAAGAGTAAATTCTTTCGCACGTTCCAGTCCCGGTGAAGAGGACGGATCGTTATGGTATGCGATGAGGCTTGCTTAACGGACGAGCTTAATTAATAAGGACACGCGATATCCTAACTCGTAAGATGATGGCGGGGTGGTAAAGCATAGCTGAAGCCCCCGGGGGAGTCCTTTGTTGTCAAGAGGGTCAGGACGAGCGACCTGCCACTTTAACCCAAGGTCTTAAGGGGTTACGTCTTAAGGAGTTTTGAACCTTACTTGGAAGATCCGATGATCGTAGATCTTTTCTCTCCGACGGATTCTCTCCGGTAGGCTCGACTACTGTCGCGCGGGAAAGCGATACGCTTGCACGGTCAGCATACGTATTTGCGATGGATTCGCGGGAATATCGAGCACGCGTTTGTAGCGGTATCGCTTGTCAAAGGATGTCAACCGGTATTCCAGAGGATTATGTAGATCGCGGGGTGTAGGCGTAATCGACGACCGTGTCGCGTGACCGTGGTGGTTTTTTCGAAAAGCGTCCCGAAACGTTTCAAAAGCATCGAGTTTCATTACCTGTGGTTGAAGATGAATCACTTGTCTCTTGATGTGCGCCAGCGTCGCGGTCGATGGCGGATGTACCGCCATGTTTGCAAAAACCAGTCTCTCCTCGTAGTCGCTCTCGCACAGGATTTTGTTCTCACACAGGAAGAACTTGTCTCCTATGCAAAATCTGCGAACAGAGAGAGAGTTCAATTCAATTCAATTTCTTTCACAGAACACTCGTTTTATTAATGCAATGTAAGAGTTGTGGATCGGTATGACGAGGCTGGGAAGTGGCAGAGGCTCCCGGGGAAATTCCGTGCTAAGAGTTGTCGGGGAGATAGGCGGGGTAGTAAAGCGTGCTAATTCCTTTTAAGATCGTTTTCCGTTCTGCTCCGTCGAGGAAATTGCGAGAAAATAAAAACAAGCGGCGAAACGCCACCGGTACTCGGTAGCTTCTTCCGAGAGTGTCTTCCGAGGTCCTTTAAATGTAAATTTCCACCCGATTCGCAGACGCTACGTTCGTACCTGGATTACCGTCGAGTCCTTTCCTGGGCTCTAACCTTCTTTCCTGCGTCTCCCCATCGCAGACGTTGAACACCGGAATCGAAATCTCTTCTAACGACCCGCCAATAGTATTCACGCGTCTCCTCGAACTCTTCCTTGCCAACTTCCCGCGTTTCTCTCCTTTCTTTTTCTAACGCGTCGCGATACCGCGATTCTTATGAACCACGAACATCTATATGTATATATATATATATATATTTTATAATTCGACAGCGTTCTGACAAAGCACAGTATCACGGAGTAATTGTGCTTTAAAATTCAACGAATGAAATCCACGGTATTTTCCACTGATCCTACGCGCTGTATGGACATGTATATACATGGAAACGCAGATTTCGAAACGGTGGCGAAGTACGAACGTGCTTGGCTTGCGATATAAGAGAAATAAGGTTGCCCGCGAGGGTTGTACGCATCGACCAACTGTCGCCCGAGCAGGCGGCAAAGGGGACGCGTGGAAGAGCCGCCACTAAAATCAAAGATTTCGCATTTTTCCGTTTTATTGCCGGCTTAAAAGTCAATTTTTTCTGGAACCGCGCGAGAGAAACGGGGCGCCGGATTCTGGATGTCCGTATAAAGGACGATACGCCGGAAATGCTAAAGAACCTTGGAAAACGAGGATCACACGAGGGGCGGGCTGGTGCTTCCAGCAGGCACAATAGATCCTCGCTGGATCCACGAGGGACTCGAAAATCGTTTTGTCAGGATACCGCGACGGCTTGATATTCTCGTCAGGTGCCGTGAACATCGCTCTCAAAGTGTTATATACGTACTTCGTATCGACCGACAGTTGATGACGAACCGCAGTTCCCGCGATTTGTCTTCCAAGGATAAAACTGTCGTTCTCATTATTTCATTTTTACTCTTTGTCGCGCGACTGTATAATGAGTAATTGTGAAATATACTGCTTCAGTGTTACGATGAATTTCGGGCTTTGGTTCCTGCTGTCTAATATTTCTATATCTTTGTACAAGTTTTGCATTCCAAATCAACCATTTTGCCGGTCATATTCACCTCTCTGCACTGTAAATCCTTTTGCAAATCAAATTCATCTTGTGGGTGACTCAAAAGTGAAATAATACATTCTATTATTTCTGCCACCATACTCTCTCTATTGAAGAAGTTTTTTTTTTTTCAAAAATTGCACTCTGTGAAATAATTTGACTGATTCTTCGGACCATGAACATTTGGTTTGGATGTTATTAATTATTCTGTTGCAACTATCACTGCTGCAGTTTGTCATAATTATTTAATGAATATTTATAATTGTCCGGCACAGGCAGCAGGCGAATTATTATTGATAAATCTACATATGTATCTATAAACAATTTTAGTGTTAAATAAGTATATTTAAATATTATCACATACATGTAATAAAATCTTTATTTCGGAATAATGTCTTTACATTGAATTCGATTTTTATTGCAATAGCTCGAGAAGAAAAATTTGTAGAAAAACTTGATTTTCAAAAGGGTGAATTTGATCTGTGAAAAGATGAATTTCACTTGCAAAATTAATTTGTTTAATCTCGAATGCGAAACTTGTACAGTTACGTAACACAATCGAATTATTTCGCTCGTGTCTTTGCATTTCAATGCTCGGCAAGAGGCAAGAATATGGAAGAATATCATAGTTGTAATTTAGTATCTGACAATATTTTTCTACCGAATGTTATTTCCATTCGGTTCTCGTCGAAAGCTCAAAGTTTGAAGACTATACACACAGGACGTATAGACGCATCGCGTAGGTGTAAACGTAGGGGGTGTATCTTAGTATCGTAATTCAGCGGTGAATAATAAAAGCATTTTTTTTTGAAGGGGTGGGGGAGAGGGGAAGGGACAGTGTACATTGCGTACATACGGACATTGCGTATTCAACGGATGTGCTGCGATCCTGTTTGAGTTTTATGTCGGGATTTCTGTCGAGTGGTTTATGCCGGCGCTTATGTAAATGCAGACGTGATTTTTTTCAGCACCTCCCTGGGCCACCTGCACGAATACGCAGAGCATTTGCAACATTTTGAAACGAGCCGGGTCAGCAATCGCAACGTTAGTACCAAATATTAAGTAGCAAAATGCGTATGTGTATTTTGTGCGTTGCCTCTGAGGCGAAATATCCTCGAGCTCGATGACGTGAGCCAAGGTTTTCCTGATATTAAATATAATAATAATACCTCGTGAACTGACGACAGAGTCAGCGCGGATCCTTAACTCGCGTTCAGTTCGAAAGAAACGTAGCGCAAGGCGATCGATCGATCCTACGGAGGGGATGATTCAACGTCATCAAAAACGAATTGAGATAGCATCTGTTGGCAACTGTTCGGTAACCGGCGTCGCGAACGATGATTGCCTTTCGATTTTCCATTCTTTTAATTCCGCGTCTGCGGAACGGTGTCGGAGAGGAGAGACGGACAGAAGATCGCGAGTGGCAGGGAGACGGAGGGTTACGCAAGAGAAAGAAAATAGCGAGAGAGAACCGAAGAGCGATCGGAACATCTAGCATGGACCGCCATAAAAAGCAATGCTCCACCATAACGGGGTACGATAAGTGCCATGGTACGAAGTAAAATCGATCCCGGGGGCAGTCTCGAATCGTGCGCCATAAAAAGGGAACATTAGAGCGAGAGGACGAGTGGTACACGGCAGAGAGGAAGCGGGATGGAAGCAACGAGATCGTGGCATAATGGTGTTGTGATTTTCTGACTAGATACGCGATATAGATTGCGCGTCGCGTCGATGCAACGCTTAAACGCTTCGGGCATTAGTGACGTTAAATGGCGCCGAAACGTTCGCGACAACGTCGCGTTCGGGGAAAAAGTTTCAGCTTCAGTGCGAGTTCCTATATATTTGGAAATAACCAGCAAGCGTTGTACAATTTCGACAACTGTTTTTTTTTTTTTTTTTTTTTTTTTGGGNGTATAGGAAGGAACCGGAAAACGAGGGCGATGGCAAAGTGGTTGTCTGGCAACCGGTGAACTTCGAACGTTGTCGAAAGGAGAGGAAGCCCACGACATTCGTCGGCAAACAGAGCGAGTTGTCGAAGCAGTGTACTGCAGTGGGATGAGAAACCCCAAACGGCAACACTTCGGCGGTAGTCAAGGCCAGAGACTCGGTAGGGTGGAAGGTGGTGGTGCAACGTTGGCGAGGAGGTGGTTGCAGGGAATAAATTTTGTACTTGATCGCGGAATCCCTACGCGCGAGAGAGAAGAGCCGGGGAAAGCGTCTATATTCTTGGTAGTTGCCGGCGCTCCTACTCAATTTGCATCAAACTATGGAGAGACAACCGCCTCCGCCCCCAAACGTCCCCATCCCGACACGGCTTTTCGCAGAGCTACCGTTCTAGCACCTGATGGAGCTGTACACTCCAGCCCCACCTCACCTCCCCGCGTTCTACAGTCGAGACTAACGCGTTTAGCAGAGACTCGAACCCCTAATCAGATCTTCCGCCGACACCAGGGTTTCTAAGGTGCTGCTAAGTGTGAAGTTAATGGAGTCAAGACGCTGTTCCTTCGCCCGATATGACGTTAGTCAGTCTTGTCTGTTTGAGGAACAGCGAGGATTTCGTACCTTAAACAGGGGATGCATTTTTATTATAACAGAGGAGGAATTTTCACAGTGCGAAGATATTTATTACAGTATTAATAAGCAAACGACAATTAGACAGTGAGTGTATTATACATCCAGAATTTTGGATGGTCACGCGTTTTGAAATTCTCTGCGCTACGTATAAAATATTTTGTCACGCTCTAATTGAGACATACGTGACAAAATACTCCTTTTCGTCTTTCAGAAGAGCCCGTTAATTTATACACGATACGGGAAAATTGACGACTCATCGGGTCCTTCAGGTTCATCTCTCGTTACGCCAGCTCATATCTGGCCGCTTTATTTCGATAATGGCTGCTTACCTAGTGCGTTCTCCTGTTAATTAATTCAGACTGTCGGGGTATCAGGGAACTGTGACGCGCTAATTCGATCAGAAGTGAATTCGCTCGGTTCGGTAGCGAGGGCTGGTCGCCGCGCCGTGCCGCTTGGGGGAAGTGCGCTGCCTTTGCTTCCAAGACAGATTTACCCCCCCGTAGACAGTTGACGTCGCTATCTAAATGTCGCTGCAGAGACGCGTCGGAATGCCACTCGATAATACACAACGCGACGTCTCGAATCCGCGCGACTCATTGTCCGACCGTACGCTGCACGCTGACGTGGAAATGTTCACGGGCTCTATGTCATGTCACGCGTCCCATCGACGTCGAACCGATGGGCTCAAGACTCCGAATGGAGTCGGACTTTTTGTTTTTTAAATTAACAGCCTGACTCTGGGGTCACTCTCATTTCCTCCCCCAACGAAAGGAAAATTCCTTTATTATTGCCGAGGGAAGTATTGTACGAAGAACGAAAATTTTCACAGACGAAAGATAGAAATTCAGTCGGTTCATTTGATATTCCGTCCGAGTGTAAAGCGCGCGGAGGGAACATTCGTCTTTCTATTAATTTCTATGCGGCGTGAAATTACGCGCCGCCTTCCCTAAGCTATATTAATAACGTAGATTACAAAGGAAATTAAGACAACGATGGGCCGTTGATACCTTTTAGGAAGGCGGCTTTGTTGCTTCGAAGGGTTTGAATATCGGCTGGGTAGAAACTGCCATGATATTTCTGTTGCGAGACGTTCCGCGTCCCTCGTCATCGTTCGAACGCCTGGCAAAGCCTCGTCTTATCGAACAATTGCAGCGTGCCGCTCTTTATTTCCACGGGAAGAAATCATCGCGATATTTCAACTCCCGGCTCTCGAAAACTCTTCGTAGCTTCTTATATACATCGTTCCATCGTTCCTTTCTTCACCCAGCCGATATTGTTCGACGTTATGCTAATACGAATCGTATTAATATGTAACGAGTCCCGGCTCGAAAGAGAGATCGAGAGAAGAAAAAAAAAAACGCGTTATCGCGAATACGCGGGAGAAGAGAGGGGCCGAGAGCGCTGGTGGTGGGCTGTTCGCGTATCGCGAATCGATATCGGCTTGGTTGGTTGCCGTCGTGGCCGGAGAAAAGAAATTCCACGGCAAAGCGCAATCACATCAAAGATTATTTCCGCCAATAAAACGGAAGTCGAGTTTCGGTCGGTGGAAGCAGGAGAGAGGGGAGGGGATGTATGAATCGTTCTCGGTCGCGGAACAAGACGAGGGCAAGAACCGTACTAAGAAAACGAAAGGGGGAAGCAGAAAGAGAGGGAGAGGGAGAGGGAGAGGGAGAGAGAGAGAGAGGTGAAAAGGGCGAGAGGGTAAAGATAGAACCAGAGAGGAAGGGTGGCAGCGAGAGGTTAACCGACAAACTCGGCAATAAATCTACCGTTCGCCTGGAGCAGGTACTTATCAGTTCTCCAGGATCAGCCGCGACAACGGTGACTGCGAGAGAAGCCTGGCGGGCTCTCGTTTCTCGAAAATGACGTCGAGTTCCAAGCTCCGAGCTCGTCAATCTGGAATCGAGCTTGTCGATCGAGTTCGTCGCTGTCTTTCCAACGACGTTTCTTCGATAGCTACTAGGTACGAATCGAAGCGAACGATAGGAAACGTTCCGGCGCATTTCCAATGTTTGGCAAACGTTTCACATTCACGCAGGACGTGAAAGCGGCTGAAAGGCGGAGGAGGAATCGCGGTCTCTCGATTCGACGCGCGATTATCTCCGTTTCAGGGAAGCTAGTTATTGGCTGGATATGGCAGCATAACCGTATGGATGGTCGGCACGATCGATGCCCATTTCGAAAGGCTAAGCTCCCACTCTGCATAATTGCCAGTTAACGGCAACGAACTATAATGCGCTGGCATGGCCAGGAACGTACGCGCGGAACGCACGCGTGTAAGCTCCGCACATCGGAGCTAGACATCGTCCTCTTCCCCTGGCGGCCGGCGGCCATCGATTTTTTTTTTTTCTTTCCCTTTTTTTCCCTTGTTTGTTTTCCGAACGACGCCCGAACAAAACGCGATGGTCCTTCAACCCGCTGGAAATTGACAAAACAGTTTTTGGCAGAGCCGGGCGAGAACTTAATTGGTGAATATAACGAGGGAATCTGCCAATTATGGCAACCGGCCGATAGTCGATCGATCTGCCGGCAAGCACGCACTCGTGCTCATCGACGAGCATCGTTGAGAAGTACGCTGCCGCTACTCCATAATTCCGGATAAACTCCGGCTAATTTGAATGGGCCAATGGGAGACGGCCGTGCGTTCGAGAGACCGTGCACCGGAAGTGGAGGTCCGAGGCTCGCTAAGTCACTTTGGCTTACCGAGCCGGCGGAGCCGAGCCGTTATAAGGGAGAGAAGCCCCGAGTTAAACATGACTTACGTTGCTGCCCAAGTTTCCTATCCCAAGTGAAGTAGCCCGTAGCGGCTTAGTACACGCTTGATCTTTCAACACCGAAATCTTCCATGCACCTCGATATCGAATATCGAGGTTGTCGAGTGTACAGCTACTAGCCCGCTGTAACCAGCGGGCATTGTCGAGGTTTTGTTTCACCGGTTCGGTTCATCGTCATTTCACGAGCCTAGCTTCGGGCGAATTGGTCTACAGTCTAGACAATATCGGCGAATGATCTTTGATAATTTGGAACGTCGACGGCAAGACGAGAAGCGGCTATCTCAATTTGTGCTTCACTCGGCTCGGTGTGTTATTTTCGCCCGGAAAGCGTGGATAAGTTTGCAGAATTTCACGTATGCCCGAGCGTCCGCCGAACGATTTATGTTTTTCATCAAACGTAACAGGGAAACGTGTGTGCACGAAACGCGTAAAAGTAAGCGTGCGGAACGTTTAAAAAGCGCTGATTCAATTTTACACTCGAAAAGAGAGCGGCGTTGCCCCCCCCTCCCCTGCCCCCTGATGCATAGTTGCGCATTGTGGATGACAGGGATACCAACGATGGTGTTGACGTTCCTGTAATTTGGCTGGAAAATATCCAAATCGTTCACGTAATTCTATCGGAAACTGTAGATTGTTTCGATGTTAATTCTGTCGTTAAAATCAATTTCAAAGCAGTCCATGCGAGTCATTTACTCGAAGCGGTACGGTGTAACGGGGAATGGATGATGAAAGCCAACGTTCCGCCAAACATTCGATCGCTACTTTTTTTTTCCCGCTCCCCCTCTCCTTTGTTTAAATTTCGTTTAAATTTCGCCCGTCCCTTTTCTTCCTCGCGCACGGTGTACGCGCCGGCGTGAAATCCGCGTCGCGATTATACGAATCGGGCGTATATTCCCGAACGGATTTAATAAATTGCACCCCACGGAAGAATAATGCGACCCTCTCCGTGCAAGGGTTATGAATGTAAACCCTAAAATTAAGCTCGCAATTAAAGAGATCCATGGAGCCGATTTAACCGGATGAAATCCGTCGGATGATTTAGGGACCTTGTTTATTTCCGTAAGCTCGATCGAGGCTCCTTCAAGAACTCGTCTTTTCAATGGAAATCCTACGGAAATAGTTGGGGATTTCATCATCGGACGTTTTAAATATAACCTGCAACGCTTTCTCGGGAAAGCCGAGACTCTATGGAGTCTTGGAATTAGAAGGCAAGACACTTCGAAGGTTTAATCAACAAATTGGTCCCCTAAGAGTTCTCCTGCGCAGGACCGTGAACACGCATAATTCAAAGTTGCACAGGCCACAGTTTAATTACCAAATCTTGTTCGGAGTTAGGTGGGCAGAAACCATGCTGCAAAGTTTCTTCGCTCGAACTTAACGTGTGTGCATGAACCGTGGTTTATTGTCACGGAGCGAAACGCATGACCAATCGCGGGGTGCGAATTATCGGGACTCGTGCGCATCGTTCGTTTCTTCGAATTGCCGGGATAGCTTACTTTTGAAAAAAAAAAAATAAAAATAAATAAATAAAATAATAAAAAACACGGGATGAGCTCGTCATCCGGTAACTTGCAGGTCTGACTAACAGTCTTATCTCGCTTGGGGCAGCTTGTTTGACTTCTAGCCGGTACCTCCTTCTGACCGGTAGCTCTTGATAACTGAATATCCTGAATATCCTAGAGGGGAGAAACAGTAAGAGACGATATGAGAGAGAGAGAGAGAGAGAGAGTTCTGGTAGCGGGTTTAGCTAGTCTAATCCTTTCTGTGGGTCGGCTTTGCATTAAGCAAAGTCCATCAACTTGGCGTAAAGCTGGTGGAGTTTCAAAGACTGTATATAGTCTGAGCATTAATACAGCATTATCTAATAATTGGTGAAAATTTAATCCCGGCTGAAAGTTGGCGAGCAAACATCGTTTCGATCGTATCAATTCCAGTCTGCTCTACGAATGGTGAAAATAACGACAACAGTTTCCTCCAGTTTTTCGTCACACTTCTTCTTTCCCCGTTCTGCCCGGTGGATGTCGGCCGTGAACGGTTCCAGATGAAAGTAGAGAAAAAGAGAGTTAATTCTTAGGAGCGAAGTAACG
This sequence comes from Lepidotrigona ventralis hoosana, assembly GCA_002806875.1. NCBI lineage: Eukaryota > Metazoa > Arthropoda > Insecta > Hymenoptera > Apidae > Lepidotrigona > Lepidotrigona ventralis. The sequence goes on along the minus strand of NIPQ01092402.1, from coordinate 56,201 downwards.
GCCATATTTCTCAATAAACAATAAATCAGCTTAGGACGCCGAGTAAGGTATAACGCCCCTCTCCTATAGAGTCCGATAGAGTTTTCTTCGTTCCTCTTTTTTCCCCGTGACACATGTCTTTACTCGCTTTCGCCCTTGGTCCTTCATTCCCTTCCACTCGTCCTTCGACTCTCGTTCGTTCGTCTCTTTTCCGTCCGCTTCTCGAGTCTCCAAGCCCCATTAATCTATGGTTATCTACGGCGTGCGCCGGATAAGTGCGTCGGAATGAGCCATTTCACCCTTGGGAGTTCGAATCCATCCTGTACCCTCGAAGAGAACGGCCATCCATAGACTGGCCCTTGGGCATCCTCTTTTACCCTTGTGATGAGCTGTGCAAAACTTTCTCTTTAACGAGATCATAATGACAGTGCCAACCGTACGAAACAAAAACGGCCTTCTCGGCCCGTCTATAACCAGAACTTTGACAATCGTCTTATACTCCGACATCCGTACGTTGAATCGACGACCGATCGAGACAAGCCAGGCTCGAATGGTCGAAAAGTTCACTCTTCTTTCGTTTCTTCGTACTGTTGAAACCAAAGTTGAGCAGTTGAGCTTCCTTCTTTAACTCGGTACTGTTACTGGTATAAAAAAAGTCAAGCGCGAACGAACGAGATCTTCTCTCGCATCTTGTCAAGTGTATAAAATTACACACAAGTTCTTGTGGCGGTGCAATCTTCTGCCTATAGTGATCTTGGCAAGGGAGCAGGACGCAGTGAACGAAGGGCTGATCAAATTGTACGTTACGTCAGCAGGTTGCCATCGGCGAATCCTTAAACTAGGCTGTAACAACCACAGCTCTTTCCTCGGCGGTGAATAATGCCGGTAGGTTATCTCTTCACCTTCGAGTCTCATAAGTAAAGCGGAAAAGCAACCACCCCTGGTTGTCGGTAGATCCGACCTAACGAACTAAAGAACAACTTTACTACGCGCTCGGGCGAGACCCTGGCCCTCTCCCTCTCTCCCTCTCTCTCTCGTCCCATCGAGATGCTCTCGACGTCGTCGACGACGTCGAGCTTGGCCCTTATCGTCGGGGAAAGTTAAGTGGAAGAAAATGCGTCTTCTAAAAAGGCAGGGAGACAGCGAGTAAAGTTGAAATTGATGCACTGGACGGGACTCTGAACCCACGAGGTTTACGTTGCCAGTGTGTGTCGCAAGCTGCTCTTGGTGGCAACTTTTCAAAAGTTGCCACGATGGACAACGATCTATTATCGCGATCTACCTCCTTCTGACACGTCTCTCTCAAGAGAGGCGCTCTCCCTTCGTCGATCCGACATCGGCGCGCGTGAAAAGCGTTCATAAACGTCTGTAACTTTCGTTTCAGAATGTAGAGAACGTAATTAGCTTTAGGTAGTCCGAAGCTATCGTCGACGTATCGTATCGTATTATTTCCTTTGCGACTATTTCCTTTGTCGACGAAACGGACCGAACGGACAAGCTGTCACGTGAGAAGCTGTCGCGCGAGCTACACGCTCGCTTAGCTGTAGGCTATAGCGTCGTTGCAACCGTATAGCAAACCGAATAGTCTAGGTTTCCAAACTGACGTTGGACGTGACAAGTGATATTATACCGAGTCGTCTGACTCCGTTGCAGCCCACTAGATACGGGGGGGTGTCTGACACAGACGCTCGGTAACTCAGAAACCAATGTGTCATACAGAGGAACAGGGCTTCGGATTGCGCCTTAGTTTCATTGTGACCTGCCTGAGACAGATGACGTGGCGCCGCATTGTTTCGCCCTGTTGGCTTATCATTCCATAATGAGCAGCTGTACAAACCTGTCCCGTCCCGTGTGTTTAAACGAAACCTTCGATTCGCGATTCTTCCATTCCGCTGAACGCGTGCAAGAAAGAAACAACGCATTTTTCCATCTGTGGAAGCATCTGTGACGCGCGACGTCTATCGTCGTGACGAGTCATCGAGAAGACAGATTATAAATCGCGCTCGTTCGATGGGCAAGGCAGCGTCGATAAATTGCCATTTTATTATCGCTAATAACCATCCGAAATTATTGTCTAGCCGATATTTACGCCGAGGCTAACCTCCAGATATACGAATACAAACACGCACGCACGCACGCCACACTCATGCCACGTCGAACGTGCTGGCCGTAGAGGCACACGCGTTTCTCGTGATCGTATTTTCACCATTATTTACGCGTCGCGTGCATACGGTTTTCGCTTCTACGCGGGGCTTACGAATGTTTATCGGCAAAAATTAACGGGCAATTTGTACCGGGCGCATTGTCGCCGGTAATTATTATTTTATCGACGGTCACGCGCCAGAGCGCGGCCGATCTCCCGCGCTCTCATTATTTATTGGCTCTCGTATTCGATTCGCCAGCGGCTGCACCCACCGCCGCTTTTCGAAGAATTTGCTTAGCGGACAAACGTAAATTCGCCTCTTTCTCTCTCTCTCTCCCCCTCCCCCTCCCCGATGTGATTATCGCACACTGGCTGTTGAAGCGTTCGTCGCATAGTTTCGCAAAACTAATTCCGCAATTGAAGTTTTCTTTTCGTCGCGGTAGAGGCCGACGAATCATCGAACTTTGCGTCACACGCGTCGAGTCAATCAACTCGAATTAAGCGTTTTAACACTTGGCAAGCAATGCAAACTTGCCTGCGTGTCTCTCTCCATCTCTGTTTCTTCGAAAGCTCGTTTCATCGCGCGTCCTCGTTACTTTCCCAAAAGATCGGCTTCAATTGCAAAACCAGGAACATGTTCCGGAGCGTGTTTCGCAATGTCGCCGAGAGTCCGTTTTTCGTAATTGGCTCGGCCGATGCCGAGTCATGCGCCGGGGGGACGGGGACGGGGACGGGAAGGGGGAGGGGGAGGGGGAAGAATTACATTTCGCGGCACGCCGCGCGTTGTTTATAAACGCGTATGCACGCCGTTGCATGAAAACAAATGTTTGTAAAACACGAGGCTCGCAACGCGGACGCGTCCATGGCCCGCGACCATTGGGCGCATAAGCTGCAACCACCCTGGGTCTCGCGTGTACAGCGTGACGCATCGAAAGGAATTTCGCAACGGGATACAACAGGATGCAACGAGGAACAGCGGCCAATACACCGCACACGACCAGTACACCAAGAGCACGAACACACGAAGAGTCGCGTTTCACGCGTCACGCATCGCGGATGCACTCGATTATATTTCGATTATGGTTATAGTAAATCTAAGCGGGGCGGGAGGAGGAGGAGGAGGGAAGGGAGAAGGTAGATAGCCCGGGGGGGAAATCGCATTAATTTCTATAACGACATTCACCGCGGTGCGGCAATTTCGGTATCGTTTTATCGGCGACCACGTAACGCAAATACGCGCGTCTATCTGTGTGTGTGTGTGTGTGTGTGTGTGTGTGTGTGTGTAATATAAAGCGTACGTGGGTGTGCAGTGGCCTCCGCGCGTATACACCCGCGTATCTACCGTCCGCTTCAGCTAATTTCGTGTTTGCTCGATTAATTTCCCGCGTTTAACGGAATTTGATGTTTCGTTAATTATTCTGTCGTGCGCGCTTCATACCGCACGCACGTCCCGACACGCACTCGCTCGCCCACACTCTCCCCTCTCGGCGATCGTTTCACTACTTTTCCACGCAGCCATGTCCGCCGTCTATCGTATCGCTGCTGGAGAACGCTGCGATCCGCTAATATCAACGCTCGAATTGACAGCTGGTGCGAATGTAATTTATACGTATTGTTTTCGCCTTGTTTGTTTTTTTTTTTCCCCACCCTAACAAAACGATATAAACGTCAGTTTTCGTTCTGCACGCATTATTTCACATTTCGAAATATCAGTGGAAAATTTGAAAATAAAGTTTGAAAAAAAAGAAAGAAATACAAACGAAGCCGATCGATGTTGAAAGTCGCGTCGCTCGAGATTCGTGATTCGAGATTGTCTTTTCTTCGAGTTCGTTCATAAAATCATCAATTAGGAATTACCCATCGATTATAGACGCCACTCGTTCAAGACACGAGCGATGTTTTGCCGGCACTCGATGGAAATCGGCCACGCGACAACGCACACGATGAAATATTAAAATGGGGCAGAAAGTGCGAGGCGTCGTTAAGGCGGTAAGCTGACGTTACTCACGGGGCGGACTAATCGCGACTTGTCAGAGTGATATAGGGCATGTGTATGCCTCGCGCGAGAAGAGTTTAATGCCCCGTTTAAGCCATGCGAGGCTTAGCTACGTCCATTTTCTAACAAGGCCCCTGAACCGGCGATTAAGTCATCACTCTGCATGAGAGCGCTTCAAAAATCCAAGGCTTAGACGCCGGTTACGTCTGGCGTCTCGCTAGCAACTGCAAATTAATTATGACGCTAAAAGCAATATCTCCCCAGCCCCCCTTCCGACAATCAGGCCTTTTTTTCCCCCTTCTCCCCGATAACGAATCCTTTTTCAGCTGACAAAAACGAAAAACTCGTCGCTTGAATTTTTATTGGGAAAAATTCGAGTTTCTTGTCGATACCTTTCAGGGGAGATTCTCCGCCGGTGTACAAAAAATCAACGCGGGCTTTTTTGCGTAGTCGACTCTTTTGGTGCAATGAGTATTACTCATTATTCTATTTAAGTGGAGGCGGAAACAACAAAAGGAAAGATTCAGCGTGGCGTCGCGTACGCGGGCCAAGTTTGCAACGTTGCGTAGCCCATTATACATACACACGGACCTCTCGTTTGCTCGACTGTCGCGGAGGGGGAGGACGGAGAGGGGTTGAGGTGGTTGAAGGGGTGCGCGGGCGTTTGTAATGGGTGACGGTGTGAGCGCTGGTACACGTTGGCGTGTGTGTATGCATTTACGTGCTACGTTGCCAATGATTTATGTATACCGCTAATTACCAGCATGCACTGCACTGTTTTATCCGGCGATCATAGTTTTATTAGGCCAACCTGTGCATTGCGGTATTGTCAGCGCCAAAAGCACCGCCGGCGAACAATCCGTGCCGGCTGCGTGAAATGTGCCACGTTCACGGACTGCGCGATCGATTAACGTTTCGCATGAAGATCCCCGGCTATCGAGGTTTCAATCGCGACGCAAATTTTATTCCACAAGGGAAATATATTCGTTTAATGCAATAACTCGTTCGTTACGAAATCTTCGAGTCGATGGCAACTCGATAACAGCGAGATCGAAGGGTTGTTCTTTTTCCCTATTTTGATTTTAATTTTCCCTGTATACGTCGATTTTGCCAACGCAATGTCTCTTTCTTTTTCTTTTCACTCGAAGTAATAAAAAAAAAAAAAAATACTACTGTATTCTCCCTTTTCTTTTCGAGCAATAAAAAAACTATCAGCACTCGGGAACCTGTTTTTTTCCTTTCGTTCGGTCGGCTCGCCATAAGCTTTTACTTCGTATATCTTTGGTCTAGCTACGCGCCTTTTACCGAACCTGTTGCCATTTGACCGCAATGTTCAATTTGTATCGGTTATCGCGTTCAATTAAACTCGGAGAGTTTTTGGCTCGGATTACCACGCATAGCCTGCACCGTCGTGGTTGCGCCGATGTAACACAAAGGTATAAGCGTGTAGACCGTAAAATCGTCATGACGAACGATCGTCCATATCACGCCGTGATACCTTATCAATTTACGTTGTCGCGATTCACGTCGTTCGTTTGATTCGACGCGCGAAACGAAGCAACAAAAAGAAAATTACCCTGCCTTCCCTGCCTCCCTCGCTGAGGCGTGCTTGGTTCATTCTCGAGTAGCTGAAATCTCCTTTCCACCTTTTTTTTTGCCCGTTTCTTCTCGTTGCTCGGCGAAACAACGAAACGCATGAATAATGGTACGCACTCTAACGGCACGGAAACAAATACCAGCTCGTTACAACGGAAGCGCGCAGCTCTCGATTTCCCACGGCGCGACCATCGTTCTGCCAGAGAATCCGTTGATCGTCGAAGTAATTCGATCCCGCGTGTCACGCGTTTCATTTATAATCGCGCTGGAACGTCTATTACCATGAGTTTGTGTACCGTGTGTGATAGTGGATCGGTAGAAGCGGGGAGAGAGAGTGTTGCGCGACCGTGGTGTTTGACTACAGAGGGCTGCTTTCGGAGGCAGTTTTGGCGAAGGGGATGAAACGGGTTGGCAAAAGGGGGTGGAACAGGAGGAGGACGAGGATGAGGACGAGGAAGAAGAGATGTAGGAGGAGGAGTAGTGACAAGGGGTTGGAAAAGGGGAAGAGAGAGAAAGAGAGAGAGAGAGAGAGAGAAAGGGGAGGGGGGTTCTATCGGTGGTGCTACCGGAGCTGGCAATGCGAGTCTAGGTTATCCGGTGACAAAGCTGGTTCGGTTCGTGCAACGAGGCCCTCGGTACGTCGGATTATCACCATTGAAAATGGTGCAACTGAAACCCCACTGTTCGGATGCAGCGGCGCTTGAACGCGATACGCGGCAAGCTTTGCATCGAAAACCGGAAGCGAATTCCTTGTCTGACGCGCATTTATTGGCGATCACAGAAGTCCAACCGGTGTTGTTTTTCCCGTTATCGAAATTTTGCCTCTGATCGATGCCTTTGGTGTACGATTACCAATATCCGCGTCGATCTACGAGATTTTTCGGCATCGTTTGCAGGGGAACAGGCACGGATGGCTCGATCCCGGGGGAAGCTTATCCCCCTCCGTTGCGAGCGGTTTACTCCTTTTTTTTTCTTTTTTTTTTTTTTTTTTTTTTTTTTTTTTTTTCGTCGCACGCGAACGATTAACGTGGAACAGATACACAGAACCGGCGAGACGAATTCTTCGCGTCGGATTCTTTCGAGGCCACTAACGTCGGATGGTCGGCGAAAGAGGTAAGGCGAACCACCCTCCGGGGGGTTGTAGCTAAATTGGCGGCAGTATATTACCGGTCAGACTCCCGCATTTAATTTGAATATAATCGTGAAAGGAGATCTCAGGAGCTCGGGGGCACTTCGCGACGCAGAACTGCGTGACGGTGACCGGAAGTGCTCCCGGGACACCGGAAACAAAATGGCCGCTCCCTTCTACGCGACTTGCCTCTTTCCACTTCTGCACGACCTTCCTACCTACCTACCTACCTACGCCTCTCTCTTTGCAACCCTCCTAAAGAGCGTGAATTCGTAACGGGAGAGTTAACTTTGCATTGTGCGGCTTCGCGGTCGCCTCGCTCCAACGTCGAAACGTTCGCTCCGTCTTCGTTCGCACACGCGCCCAGCGATAAGGGGTCTCTCGTTTGCCCGGAAATACAGCAATAACTACGATATATATCGTTCTCTGTCGTTAACTTTTTGCGCCATTTTCTACCTGTCTCTCGCGTCTACCCGGAGATTATCCGGAAACGATTCTATTAATGGCGGACATAGCGGAGCGGGTTCCTGGCTCGCCTACGGGTTTCGGCTACGCGGTCGTGGAAGTTTAATGATTTTCGAGTAATTACGAGGCCAGGCGATGACTCGCGTGGGAATGCAACAGAGCAGCGTGTTCGATAAGCGCCACGGAACAATAACAATTATACCAGGCTGACTCGTAATGCCTAAATACAATATAAGCACGAACAATGGTCTCTACAGTACTGAGCGAGGGAGGAGCCGTCCGACAATACCTGCTTTACGTGCTTTCATAGGCAAAAGACGAGCTGCAAGTTTCGTCGGTCGAGATCACAAATTGAAAAAGCTCGCTAGCCCTCTCGAAACACTTTGAGCGTTTAAGGATTCAGTTATCGTTTATCCGTCCACCGTTGTAATTTTTCGCGAGAGACGAATTCATTTATTCATTCATCCGGGGCGGGGGGAGGGGGGAGCATGTGGTCGTGTTTATTAATAAGATAAGGTAATCGTAAGTTGTAGAAACACGCAGAGATTAAGCAACGTCTCTCTACGTACGTTGAACATGAAGTGGCGCTTTATCGCTTAGTCTCGAGCAGTCGGCAAGGATGATCGAGCTGTTTCGCGGCGAGCCTGCATTTCACGACTTGAATTGTATCGATTACTTTTATTGATACCGTAAACTCGACGGAACATACCTGTTAATGGATAAACGGAGTAGTTTTATCCGGTCGTACATCTCGGCGGAGGAAAGCGCGCGAGTGGAAGCGAGCGATCTCGCAGAGAGCGAGTGAGAAAGGAATCAACCCACGCGAGTTTACGATGTACGACTCAGGTTAGGAGCGTATGATTAAACAACTCAGGTGTTTTATGCTCGGCTCGTGGAGATCGCGTGACCCAACGGCCACATCCGTTTCCGCTTTACCTACGGTCAACCGCTTCGACCCCTAACCAATGGTTCGCCTTAAGGGTTGCACGTTACCTTCGACCACGAAAGAAAGTACACTTTCGACGTATCTTTAAGCAGTAATCGGCTTTGCTCGATAGTCACGTGCTGCCGCAGAAACACGCCGAGCTCGCTAACCTTTGCCCACGCGGAAGCACCATGCACCTCTGTTCTTTCTCCTTCGTTTCATTTTTATTCCCCGCCCGCGTAGCGATACGAGTCGCTTACATGGTAAAAAATTCTATTTTTAATGGCCGGGATTATAATTTAAATTCAACGGAGGAACGTGCGACCGGTTCGGGTGGAAAACGGCCGCTCGATTAATCCCCGGTCGACGGTCGCCAGTTTGATTTTTCTTCATTCATTCACGTGTACGTAAGTTTCCGAAATACCCGAAGCAAGACGCACGGCAGGCTGGTATCGGTCAAACAAAAGCCCCGGTTGATAGCACGGACGGAAGGAGAAACGTAGGAAGAAAGGTCAGAGAAATGCCGCAGTCTGACATTAGACTGGAAGCGAAATGCCGTGTCAAGCCTCCCTGTAGACGTGGCCAAACGAGTGCAAACCGATTCGCCCTCGGTATTATTTTCGAAGCTTCCGCACGATCGATGACTGGCCTCGTTAATTTCGGGCATAGCGTTCGCCGTCGAATATTCCAGGAATAATTCCAGCAGGAAAATTAATTAATTTGCTAATTTCAGATTATCGGAACGCGGTTACGCAACGAACGTCTCTCCGAACGGAACGGCGGATATTCGGCCCGCGCGCCCTCGGGATTCGTTAGTTTTCCGGGGAATTAGTCAGCATGATTTGCATCTGACGTACACCTCCAGGCACCTACACGTCGCTCGCATAGTTCGCAACTCTCGACTTTCCGCTCGGATCTCCTCTCCTGCTCCGGATGTCTCAACACCCCCGCCGTGCCGTCCTCACGTCAATTATGCCCGTCACGGAAATTTCACCGGACTTCTTCTTCGTTACACGCAGTACGCGAATTCATTTTTCACGAATATTCCCACTTTCCCGGTAAACGCTCTCGAAAATTAAGCAGCATCGCGAAGTGTAGAAATGGGACAAAGATAAATGTCCCTTTTCGTAAAAAAATTGACGGCGACAGAGGAGAGAGAGAGAGAGAGAGAGAGAGAGAGAGAATGAGAATAAGAAGGGTGTAATTAATCCGACTTTATTGTTCAGTCCGGTGAGAAAGCACGACGCTTACTCACGGCTTCTCGATTCTTACGCCGATTATCTTCATCCGCCGGATTCACCGAGGTGTTTCGACTTAAACACAGACTCGAACGAGCTTCGAGCTTAACTTGGTTGTTGTGAATAAGTAAGCGAAGTGTTGCGAAGTGCTGCAGAAGTTTAGCCAAGCCCCCGGGCACACGGCCGGGTTGGCTGGAATTAAATTGTTATACGGATGAGCTGCCACGACGAATACTTCGCAGAAACCAGTGACTTTCCCACCACCCTCGGGTGTGAATGTTTAATCACAGCCTGCCGTTATATTTAATAACATAATATCGCTGCTAGGCACGCCTAAAACTAAAATCTCTTCGCCGACGACTCCCTAACGAGATTCCATATTACATACAACTCATTCGACGAGAATCCTTAATTTTCTTTCCTTATATGTTAAATCTCCTCGCTTTCGAACTGTTGTTCCAACGTCTTGTTTTACTTCCAAACATTCGAATATTGCGCACCGCTGTTCCGAGAGATCATCGAGCTTCTTACCTGTAATTACACTGTTGACACGCAAAACACTCCAAGTGGTAGACGTTCGTTCTTGCCCTCATCACCATCTCGAAAGCTGGAATGGTTTTGTTACAGGCCGCGCAGTGGCCAGTGTGTCCAAAGAGTCTGCGCAAATCGAAAAAGCAAATGGCTAATTTTAGTCCGGCCAATTTCATTATATTTCGTGGCAAGTCAACTGCGCGAGACAAAACGATATCGCGTTTTTATTTCCTCTTACACGTCGATATTACTCCCCGAAACGAAACACTCGTTGTCGTCGCGGTGGATAGACTTTTAGCCAGCGCGGGACGAGAAGCAATAAGCTTACGACCACCACGAATATGCCATCTTCAAATATTGGGCCATTAATAAAGACCACGGAAGGTTCGCTATCGAACCTTCGCTCTTCGCAGACGCGCCACCTGCGCGTGTTCCCTCGGGACTTTGTAATCTCAACACGGTTTATTTGCCCTCGCCTGTTTATATGGGACGTGGGATGTATTCAATAAGGGAAACTCATCTGTAAAATTCGATTTGTTGCTTCCGTTCGCCACGTCGGCGTCCGTACGCGTGCTCGACGTCTCCTTTTCCACTTTGCCCTCTTTATTGACGTGCCCCGCACCGTGCACCGCGGCACAATGAAATACGAAACGTCAACGGTGTGCTTCGACACACCGGAATAGAATTATAATATTACGAACTGGCGATCCATTTCGTGGTTGTGAACGTTCCAGCGAATACTTTCGAGAATGGGAAGGAAATCGAATGAACTACTTACTTTAGATAATCCTTCTTGCATAATATGAGATTAGACTTTATAAAAAGCGACGGGCCAGCTTCCACGAGCCGGCAGTTGCAGCTGTTACACTTCAAACAGTCTTCGTGCCAGAACATGTCCAATACCTTCAGAAGGTACCTGTAGTACGAAAAACTCAGTCTTTACTCCTTCTTTCTTTATTGAAAAAAAAAAGTTTGACGAGAGGAACATTAAATGTTTCTAAAATATATGAAAGAGAATGTATACTTTCTGGTAATTTGCCAATTCTCCGAAAGAAAAATTATTCAGATTTTATAACAGTAGGTCAGTTTATTCGAATTTTTGCGTTTTGTGAATCTACAATGTAATAATAGATCATTTTCTTTATACTCTCATCAATTATGAGTCGTGCAAGTTGTTACTCACCTTTCCGTGATCACCTCTCCACAGCCCCCGCATTCTCGTTGCACAGGCCCGTTCTTGCTCGGCTCGCTCTTGCTCACATCCATCGTCGACTAATTTTTAGATTAGACGTCAGCCCTATCTCCTGCAACACAATGGAGTGGCCCATTCATCGCTACAACTCCGAACGAACGCTGCAAAACCAATACGCTTGCTATTACACGATATAGAGATATAAAATATCGATCAATTAACTTTCTAACTCTGATTTTGTTAACATGGCACGATTAGCCAGAGAATCATCGACAGAATCGGACAGTATCGAATGATTAATCGCGTTTGCGTGCTTTTAACAAGTTTCAACGGCATCTGGCACTAGGAGGACGACGTCGGCCTCTCTCTATGAGCAATTAGAGTTACAGGTTGAGAATTTAACGGCGCGGTTAGTGCCATCTGTGTCCATAGTACGGTGTGCGTGGCCAGGGCCTTTCCCTGGCCGTGTCCGGATGGTACGCGCGCCTCTTTCTCGCGCGATGCGGTCAGAGTTTAGAATCGAATTAGTTTGACCCCTCTCTTCTCTCCACTTATTGCGCGTTTAAGCGGCACCCGGTCTGAAACAACCACACGGCTTGTCGGGCAACGGCTGCGCCGGCTTCCCGATAAACGTTAATTGTTTTCGCCCGAAGACGTATGTGTGTATAATCCAGCCCCCTCTCCCCCCCCCCCTCGGCCCTCGTTTAAACGAAACTTCGGGGTTTAACGTTTATTTAATCGGCGCCGTTTGCCTTCTCCCGTTCTATTTTATTTCACTGGCTCGCCGGCTCGACGGTTATTGAAACGCCGAGAATATCGAAAATATTCGTCCCGTTTTCCGGACAGTAAGTTGCAGATATAGAGTGTAAATACGCGCGATTCAGGCACATCCTATGCAGTATTTGTTCCATTATTACCTTTCGCCCAGTTCGTTGTATTGTACGTCGCAGCGGGATGGAATCTCTTTCGGCGACGAAGAGAGAAATTCGAGCCACGCGAGAAGAACATATCGAACAGTTTCTGTTTCGTACGAGGTGATAGCTTCTTGAAACGCGAGTCTGTTATGTTCGGCGAATCGTCGAAGAGTGATTAAAATTTGTTCATAATTTCTGACGGTACGTTATCTTTTCGCGCGAGCAGTGCAAAAATTTAGTAAACACGTATACAGTCAAAGAGGAAGAGATATTATTTAAAAAATCAGCAGATTAAATGTCGTTGAAGCTTAGATAGCTTCGATAAACACAAAACCGTGGTCGAAGCATTTCCCATCGAATCGCGAGAATCTATTTTCTAAATTCTAAAGTGTTTATGAAACTGATTGTAAAGGTAATGGTCTAGTTTTTCATGCTAGTAAGAAGTCCTGATCCGCTTGATCAGGGTTCCTCTTATTGTCAACGAGTCTGTTATGTTCGGCGTTTCCACAAACGGTTGACCTCGGATCATCACACAATATTCAAATTAACATTAACATGAATTCATCTAGATCAGAGCAGTCGAACAGCCCGTATTTCAAATTGATTGCCGGTAATTCGTCACTGCAGGCGAAAGACGGCATTTACGCGCATAGATAGATGGAAGTTACGCGGATAGATAATACATACGCGAGAAGTAAGCACAGATAGACAACGAGATGGACGGAAGTTACAGATTACGCGCATAAATAGACGTTAGACGATAGAAATACAGTTCCATTTCTAAAAGTTTATAAATTAGACCATTAATTACGAGGAACGTCCCATTTCAAAGTGTTTGCGCGAAATTAAATTTTGAGTGCGGACAATCTCAACAAATCGAACGTCTCCTCTCAATAAAATTAAATTTTCTTTAAATTTTACCTTGATAATTGTGCAAAGGTGTAATATCGGAGGGCTATACCAAACAAACGCACAATGTGTGTGTGTGCGTGCGCGCATCTTCGATTAATTCGACTGCACAATTCCTGCTTGGCAGGACCCTTTCACAACAGACTTAAATTCCGTCTACGTCCACGGGGACGTTCGATCTCAGCCACCCTGTATATTTACGAGTACCCCGTGGATGCTATGAGCAAAGTTTGTGCGGTTTCAATATGTCCTCTCCCTCTAGCCTGGACACAATATTACACGGGGACGTTAATATCTTCTATGCGGTTGAGACTGCGAAGCAAATATTAATACCCTGCCTTTGATACGTTAATTAATAAAGACCGAAATATTTGAAACTCATGCGTTTAGAACCCATATATTACCCAGGCTCGATCCTTATCCAGCGTATCCACGGATTCTTCACGGCGAAACATCATTTGCGCAACTAATTCGCTGCACCTGCGATTGTCTTCTCTTATCGTGTTATCGTTTCGAGGTCGAACGGAACGCCAACATTCGACGTGATACACCGAGTATTTAATTACACTGAATTCGTTGCGTGTACTGACCGAGTTATCGTCATATCGAATATGATCTAAATAACGGTGCAATTATCATGCGTAACCTTATACTCGTACAAGTGTGGTGATGGAACGGCCAACCGGCCGGGTAAATTATGCAAACTATTAAATTCGAATGCTCGCAAAGTTGCCCACGTAATAATTGGCTAACGATCGAACACGCTCGGCGCGTTGAATTTATGCCGGACGTTAATATATTTTATTGTTATTATTGGTTGATTAAAGTCATCGTTAATACGTCGGATCGTGAAAAATATGAGCGACGCGCGCGTTTATTCCTCGCACGCGCGTGGAATTCCATCCGCGGTATCGATCACGTATATATCCGTAATTTCAAAACACGATTCGTCGTTCGTTCGCGCGCGTTCGAGGAAACGGGCGTGTTTCTTGGAACATGTAACGTCAGCGTATATCAACGTCGTCGTTTGCGGACGACGTTGCGCTCGTTCTCCTTTGAGAAGAACGCTTGAGAACGCTTGTTCTACATGCACTACCGGCAAACGGTGGCTTATTCTACAAAAGTATTTTCCAGGCATACTGGAATTCGACCGCAGAAATTCCTGCGGAAGCCAGCCTGAATGCCAGAGACAACCTCGACGGGAACCTTTGCCGACTCCGTGCGGTTGGTCAATTTCCACTTTGTTTCGCAATTTTCGTAGCTCGGCCGAAACGCCAGGCTTGTCCGCCGGCAAAAGAATAGAAACACGTCGCTGAACTTGTCGGTCGGTGGCGATAGATAAAAGCTAGAGAGGGCGTCGCGCCGTTTAATTAGCAATTCAGATGGCAAGTTTATCGCCGGACGCGGTCGCAATTGCGCAATTGTAACATTAACCTCAGTCAGTTATTCGCCAATAATGTCGCGCTCGTGTGCTATTCGCCTTTTCGTGCTTCGCGTGGCTTTAATTACTCGGTAGAAGTCACTATCGTCGGCGAGAGGAGAACGGGGAGCACGGCAGTGGTAACGGTTCGTTGGAACGTAACCGTGAAGGGTCCATAACGAGAGAGCTTTCCCTTCGGAAGTGGCTCGCATCGCTGGCGATCTGTTCATCAGGTACGTGATCAGATCATCCACGGGCGCTGCTCCTCAAAGCGACGATAATTCGATTATCTCGTACATGTTCGACAACCGCTAACATGTCCTCTCCAATTGGCAGATCTTCTTAGTTAACCATCTTCCTGAATGTAATTAAATTAGTTCCGTGCAATCTGTGTTTACCTGATCCCGAGACCCTCGCGTTTTTTCCTCGCTTTGCTGAATGACTTTGAACTTCGCTTCCCTTCCCTTCCCGCGATACCCTTTAATCGACCTCTCTGCGATTACGATTCGCTTATTATCCCTATCAACGGAGTGAACGCGATGATGGATTTCATTCGCTTCGTTTGTACGTTTTCACGAAGTTGGAAGTATTTGGGAAACGGTGACGAGAGACAAAAGATAGAAGAGATTCATCTCGAGACGAAAACCGCGGAAAGGAGGTCTCTATTTATCGACGTGACTGGGCAGTCTCGATGCAGTTCTCAAGGCTCCGCCCTCGCAGCATCCGTGACACTCCCAGCGAGTACCACCCCTGGAATCTCTACCGTGGAAAAACAACATTTTCCGCGTTTCCTTCACGCCCGCGTAAACACGGCGATGTACCCCGGTGTACAAAACTGCATCACGTGTTCTCGCCGCCGAGATACCTTTTCGTCGCTGTTTTCGTTCCTGACCTGAGAGAGCGGAGACTCTCGGCTGGAAAAAATTCCCAACCGGCTTTCCCACCGGCCACCCAACGCTTTTGTCTTTGATAATGCTTCTGCGGAAGCGTTATCTTTTACTTTTAGGACGAGAGCGCGGGCATCCGGTGAGTCGGTCCATTAATTAGGCGGGCCACATTAAGCCGAGCATTAATATACTCCGCTGGCTGTTTTGTTTTATCCCGCAGGAAGGACGTAACCACCCCCGGAGGTTGAACGGGGTGGCCAGGCGAAGGCAAGTAGGGGGAATTATTTCGACGGTGGCAGCCTGCTAATCCGACCTGCCATGCTACCGCCTTATCCCTAGAGACTGTTTAAATTCTGTAAATCGTCCTGAATATCCCCCGTCGACCCGCTCCTTTAACGGACACGAGGCGCTGTTACCCGCTTCCGGGAAAGTAAACGAGCCTCTCGGATAGAGACACGAGAGAGACTCAGCTTCCGACGTCACGTCGGCTAACGCCTTGAGATTTTGACGACGCAAATTTCTAGCTCTTGCATAATTCTGACGTTTAATCCCGTTCAAAAGTGTTTACTATAACTTCGTTAATAACAAAGAACTTACAAAGACTCTTGTGAAGAAATTTGTGAAAAATAATCTTAAAAATAATCTCTTGGAGTAGAGAAATTCTACTTCGATTCGAGTCGTATCGTAAGGCAAGATTCGAAGCTAGATTGCAAGCTACAGTAGAACAGCGTTAGAAAATCGGCTTACGCGTGCGTTTAGGTCAACTGGCGCGTAGGTGGCCTGGAAGGGAGGAGCCGGTCGGTAACGATGTAATTTAACGGGCCAAAGGAATATTTCCTACGGAATAAATCTCGCGTAACAGCGCCAGTGAAATCCTCGTTTACCCGGCATTCAGCCCCTTGCTAATGGGGGTAATTTAAGGGATGTTTTAAGCGGGCCGTGGCACACGTGAGTCGCACAAAAAGTTCACGTATTACGATCGTGGCCGCGCCGTAATCACGCATTAGCATTCCGAACGGTCGGTGTCGACCGAAAACACACCGGCTGAGAACGACGCTTGAACTTTTCCAACGACCGACGAAAAACACTCTGCCCCACCCTCCAGAGTCACGTGAAATCGTCCAAACTGTCTGGGATTTAATAAAAACGAAATAAAGAAACAGCCAATCGTTTCCTTTCCTTCCACCAGTTTCAAAACGTACGATCCAGCTCTGGAAACAGCGAAAATATACGATAGGGAAAATCACATTTTTCATATTTCGCCCGTTGAAACGCACGGAGTATCAAGGGAGCGTTGCGAGCGCGACGAGTGAAACGTTGGCCACTCCAAGCAGCCATCCTTCCGGATAATTTTCGTCCAAGGACCGTTTAAGGGTAACGGGAAACGACGGAACGGACAAACGGTCTGTTTAACAAGTTCTTTCGCGCCGATAAACGCGGTCGCCGTGCCTCCACTCTTTTTCTCTTCATATTTGCCGTCCCCTTCTGGCCAGGCCGCGGTTAATGAAATTCTAGTCAGGTCGCGGCATTCTTTCGTCAGGTGGCAATGCCATCTACCTCCTCCACCTTCTCTGCCGCATCGCGTCGTTGTTTCTTCCTTTTTCTTTCTTTCGCCGTTTCTCTGTCTCTCCCCCCCTTGCACACCTCCCGTCTCTTTTCTTCCAACTCATTCGACCGCCTTTCTCTTTCTCGCTATCTCTCCATCTCCGACCACCCGCCCCCTCGCGCACCTTTGTTCCTCTTCTACGAAGCACGAGAGAGGGTGGCCGCGGTCTTCTGGAGTACAGAGGGCAGGGATAACGGGGTTTGCGTACGTCGTGACGTGGAGGGTTGGTGGCTGAAACGGGGTGGTGTGCAGTCAGATTACGCTAAGCTATGCCCGTACGTGCTCGCATGGAAGTTCCACCCCTCACCGGGTTTGCCACCCCGCTTGGGAAAATGTATTTATTGTTGTTTGTCCAGCGTTCTGTATATGGCCACCGCCAGCGAGTAGAGAGAGAGAGAGAGACAGAGAGACAGAGAGACATAGAGGCCAGAAGCGAGAAAAGGGTGGCATGCAGGGTGTAGGTGTACAGAGAGGGGAGAGGGAAGGGCAGAGAATCGCCCGAGGTTGAAGTTGAAAAAAAAATTGCCCGGGGACGACCGCTAGGATGCCAAGCATAAATTTAAGCGACGCTCACACCTCTCCGCTCACCCTCGCGGATCCCACCGATCCNTTTTTTTCTTTTTTTTTTCCTTTTTTTTTTTTTTTTTTTTTTGGATTTCAATTCCGCTCCGTCCGCTTAAATACATCGGGATTATGCCGCGCGGATACGTATTTCAGTCAAATGGAGAAAATCCTCGTCATCGAGGCTCCAAGTGAATTTTTTCTTTGCTTTTTTCTCCCGTTTAATCCTGCGGATCGTCTGGCGGGTACACGCGACATCTTCTTGCAAATATTCTTAAGCAGACGTATTGCCAAGTTTACGCAGATGTGTAAAGAGAAAGGCAGTTCTTTACGTTTAACCATCGAGGTGATCGAAAGTTCAATTAATTCTAAATTGTTTGAAACAGATGATCGTTGATTTTGAAAGACGTTCAACTGTTTGATTAAATTTTTCTTCCCTTTTTACGCGCGTATTAATATAATATACATTTTACACTCGTATTTAAATTTTCTTCACACTTTTTGTGTAAAAATTGGCACCCCCAAACCGTAACTGTGTCAAATTTTCATAATGGCGATCTGGAAAAAGTTGGGACAGATGGTTGAAAATAAATCGTTTTTCAAACCGATATATTCATTCCCGAAAGCATTCTCTCTGCTATCCCACGTATCGACGGTATTCGCCCAGCGAGTTCAGCTTCCGACGTATGCTCGTTTTCCTCCTTTTCTACGAGCCGTAGTGGTCAACGATTGATGGCCGTTCAGCGAACGCTAATTACGCAGATAGCAGCCGATCGAAACGGTCCTTATCGTTGGAGAGTCGGCTGAATGGCCGCGAGCCGATACGTGGCCGATGCCCGACGACAAAGGGGCCGTAACTACTTCGGAAACTTTTATCTTGTAGGATTAATGGACGGATTAAAGTATTTGCGGCGGGATGCGGGCTGATTGGGGTAAATCGTGCTGGGATTAGAACTTGATTGGCTAATTTGTAAGTGTCCCCGGCAGCCGTGCACGAACTTAACGATCGATCGGCCGTCCTGCTTCCACATACGTGTGCTCGGCAATTCTCGCCCGAGACATTGACACGAGAGCACGGAGATAATCTTGGCTCGCCCGGTGAATCGGATTTCGTGGGTTATTTTGTGTCTGGNGGGGGCGAGGGGCCGGGGGGGTGGGGGGTAGGCATTTAACTTAGTCGCCCTCGAAATTGCACGAACATAAACAAGGTCGTACACGCTATCTGTAACTGTCGGTCCTTCTGTTCTTTAACGATGCAACTTTTAAGGAACGAGACGAATTATCGTCGTGCAAATGGAGACGTCGGTTCTAATCGGGCGAAAGCGACAATAAACCGACCAATCTGTCGCGTACTCGATTATCTCGCTCGAGTAGCATGGTTTCCGTTTCTAGGTACGAAGAACACGGTCAGTCCGACTACGAGATTACCTTGCTTCCATCTCGAGTGGTCAAGGCTACTTAATGTGCGGTCAGTGCATGCGGCCGGGCGTTAGACTGATTTACATCGTATCCCTTTACCGAAAGCGAGTGCCAACCGGGGAACTGTGGTCAGCAGAGAGATGTAGCCGGTGATCGAGAGACATCGATTCACATGCTCTAACCCCACCTTACAATACTCCACCGCAGTATACTTCACCGCATAACGAACTAAAAATATATACGATGGACAGAAGCTCTCGGTAAAGACGATCAAAGACGAGGAAGATCGATGACGACCACATCGGAGGCGACATCGCGGAGGAAGGAACGATATAAAATCGTGGCAAAAGCGAGGGACACAACACGCTGGACGTTTCGTCAGCGTTTTAGATCGACGGCCGAGAGAGCCGAGCGCTCTCGTCGAATGAAAAGGCAGAAAAGAGAGATACGGCGATACTTGCCGTAGAGCGAAGCCCCATCGCATAACTCACGACCCTTGTTTCGCGGCTGATCGACGTTTCGAAATATTTCCCAACTGAGCGCGCGTCCAGACGTTTCGCTCGGTGTGTCCAGCTTCCTGTCTCCTTACAATTCGCAGACAGTCCTACGCCAGAACCCAGTCAGGACAAAACCGGTCTCCGGTGATGGACTCGCGGAAGATAAGGGAGCATTCATGACAAAGACAAAACGCGCTCGCCACAGTTGTATACACCGCGCGTCTCACTGCTACCCGCGCTCGAGCTGTTCCTCCTCCTCGTCCTCCTCTCCTCCTCTCCTCGCCCCTCCCTCTCCCCCTCCCCCTCCGAGCGTCCCTTCACGATCGTTCGTTTGCAGTTTAGCGCGACGCCGCGAGACAATGAGCGAAAACTTTTATTATTAATGTTTCGCTGCAAGATAACGCCAGTTGAAGCTCAACTGCTCCATCCCTCTTCCACCCCGAACGATCGTCGTTCGGCTCGCTCCTCTCCGGAGAGAGAAACGTTTCTTCGCGTTTTTCCGCCGCGCGGATGCAATTTACCAACAGACAGGAGACGAGACTCGACGATGAATCTCGTTCGATCGTCCCCTTCAAACGTATCCCGCCGGGCGATCAACTTGGAAATTAGCATTTTGACAGTTCCGCTCCGTTGAAGCTGAAGCCGTGGTGAAATCCGCTCGAAAGTTCCCGGAGAAATTTCAGCAACGATTTAATTAGCATTCCTACGAGTCCGCGTAAATCAAACGCAAACGTAGCTCCCGGAGAAAGGAACACCGGATCTCTTCCAGAAGAATGTTTATTAATTGTTTGAACCCCCGTGGGGATTTCCACCGTTGCAGCGCCTTATTATCCAACGAAACATTCTGACATTTAACTCCGCGATTTTTGGATCGCAGATAACAAATGAAGAAAGAATTGATTGGTGGAGGAAAGCTTAGCAGAAAGAACTAATCTCGCATTGCGAAAATGGAAAAGATCGGGTCCCATCATCTTTCACTTCCGTCCAAGCGTCTTGAATTTTATGCCTATTGACAAAGACAATGACTAGATAGAACAAGAGTGAACACATTCCCTTGCCAAGCAATCGGGAAATATCCTTAAAGTAAAATCATTCCTTCCTCCAATTGCAAAATTGCAATGCAGATTCCTGATTTATGTGGGGTGAGAAAAACGGTATTTTTTTCTGTGCGGCCTAGCGATGCTCCAATGTGATTGTCGCAGCGAAAAAAACCAGACTTGGAACTAATCGCCCAAGTTTTAAGACTTGAAATATTAGAGTTATGATTGTGTGTGCGTGTGTGTGTGTGTGAGTGTGCGAAGGATGAAGGTGCATATCGTAAAGAAATCAGTGAGAGTATGTGAGTCTAGTGAGAGTTTAATATCTTTCAATTCCTAAATTAATAAACTTTATCTACATTTATTTTATTTTATTTATATTTATTTTAAACCAGACACTTACAACCTATTTGTATTATTTTTTATTGCCCAAGTCTAAACGAGCACAACAGTCTTACTATCTGTATATTTCTCAGACAGTGTTACCTTAAAGTCGAAGTCGTCAGAGTTCGTCGTGGACTTAATAATCGCGAATGAATATTCGTTAAATCTGTGCAGACAGAGTCGAAGCAAAGAGATATGATTAACTCCATCCAGTTCTCGGTTTGGTCCGGATAACTCATTCAAGACGGTCTGGCCGCAGTAAGACGAAGGTCCGGACACTCGGGACATATTCTCGGTCGTTGCGCGTGAGTTAGGACCGCTCGAGGAACGGTTAGCCGTTAGCAGTTAGTCAGTAAATAACCTAGACACCCTTCTCGGCCACCCTTCTACGTGGATAGATGCGCTATCTTCAACATTAGACCTGTGTCTAACTTTAGATCGGTTCTCGGTCAGCCCGGACGCGTTCACGCTACAGTGGTCAAGACGAAGTAACCTCAACGACGACGAATTACTAATAAATCCTCGTTAGGCCATCGATTCGTCGGGCCTCCGGACGTAACGCAATGTCAACCTGTTCCTTTGATCGAATATTTTCAAAAGGAACATTGCCACTGAATGAATTGGGAATATTGGTTAATCGTTTATTGCGAGTTAGAGATAGATTGAAACTTCAAAGAGGATTTGACGATCGAATAAAATGGCACGGTATTGAAAATATTGGGAATTTTAAGTTAGACGTATAGCTATGTTTGTATGAAGATAGATGAATCAAGTGTTAATATGAGAAAAGAGTGCAAGATTATACATTGATATGATTGAAGATATTCTATGAAACTCAGTTTAACTAACTCGGGAATTTTGGTTAATCGTTTATTGCGAGTTAGAGATAGATTGAAACATCAAAGAGGATTTGATGATCGAATAAAATGGCACGCTATTGAAAATATTGGGAATTTTGAAAATATTGGGAATTTTGAGTTAGACGTATAGCTATGTCTGTATGAAGATAGATGAATTAAATGTAATATGAGAAAAGAGTGCAAGATTATACACTGATATGATTGAAGATATTCTATAAAACTCAGTTTAACTAACGTAAACTGACTCGGGAATTTTGATTAATCATTTATTGCGAGTTAGAGATAGATTGAAACATCAAAGAGGATTTGATGATGGAATAAAACGGTATTGAAAATATTGGGAATTTTGAATTATGAAGATAGATGAATCAAGTGTTTAATATGATCGAAGATACTCTATAAAAGTCAGTCTATCTAATATAAGCAGACAATATATTTAGGATATTAGTTCTACAACAATTTAAAAATACTATATACGTTATAGCTTTGTATAACTTTAATATAGACTCGAGTAGACGAACAGAAAGATTAAACGGTAGATTGGCGAGGGTGAGAATCGAGTTTTGACGTTTCGATAGATCGGAGGCAACGACTTGTCGAAGACAAAGTGAAGGGGATCTCACTCTCGGTCCCTTATCCGTCCGGTTGTGAAGTAGTTTCGTTATTGACCGGTCGAAGAGTACAACTCGTTGACGAAAGCAGGAACACTTAATCCGAGTGGTGCTCCGTTAGAACGATGACAGGAAACGTCAGGCCGCCACCGCGCCTCGTGATATATCGATATTCGCGAGGAGCGTCCGTGTTCAGCAGCGGAACGTTGAAACACACAACCCTTGGGTGTCTCAATGGCTTGGCCATGAAGAAAGTTGCACGCTCGCTGCGTGCAAATCGTACTTGTTGATTCTTTGACGCAAATGATCGATCGCTTGGAATTACTGCGAAAATACTTGGCTGACTTTCAATTCTTTGGGTGGCGGAGAAACGATCAATTCCTTTCCCAGAGAACGTGAAATAGACAGAGAGAGAGAGAGAGAGAGAGGCACGTTTGTTCGAAAAATCTGTTACATCCTTCGTTAGGAATTGTAATTATGTTCAACAGGGAGGAAGTTGCCGCGTTGGCGTTCTTCTTAAATTGTATCGGTCAACAGATCGTGGCGTTAATTAACTCTGAAATCGCTAATTTACCGCTGATAATGTACGCGCGGCTCTCTAACAGGCTTTATGGAGTAGAATGGGTACGGAGAATAATCAGACAGGACAGAGCAGTTAGGATAGCCTGTGAACCAGCCGATAGCGGCAAATGACCATTGCTGACACCAACATCGTCTCGGTGTACGCTTCGATAATTATATACGCGTCTACACAAGCGAACAGGAGTGCTATGTCAGCCTTTACTTAGGACTCTAACGACCGGGGGGGTTCCGTCGGATGTTTACTGAATAAACGTAAATGCGCGCCAATAAAAATGTTGGAAAGATATACTAGAAACGAAGCTGTGCCCTCAGTTGCCTCAGTAACTGCAACCATTCTACTGTTACACGATTAGATAACCACGATTGCAAAATACGACGAAGTACGATAAACGGCGTGGCACATCGTGCGTGATATGATCCGACTTGAGAGCGAGCGGACAACGACGAGTGGCGAATGACTTTTGAAAAAGCGTGAATGGTAAATGGGTCGAGGTATAGTAGTCGAGGGGGAGTAACCGGGGGATCGAATCGGGATCGGCGCCAATCCCGATTCAAACAGAAAAAGAAAGGTCAACCGAGTTATTGTTTCCGTGATGAATGCACATAAAATAATGAAACCTCGAAAGTACACCGGTGTCTGGCGAAAGAGAGAGAGAGAAAAAAAAATATATCGCGCGTAATACGAGCGACAGCGCCATAGGGGGTTCCACACGTTTCACGTATACGCCTGCCGGGTATTTATTGTCCATGGTCAACGAAGAAGATGATACGGGGCCTGTTAAACGTCACGGACAAGAGATTCGCCCCGGCCGGGTTGGTACTTTGGATTTATCGCAAGTTTAACATTACACAGAAGTTGGAAACGGCGCGAGGGATTCCGCCGGATATTTATACCGTTTGAATGCACGTACGAGGATCATTCTAATGGTTTTATTATACTGATACCCGCGGGATTTCTTGGTGGACGCATTCGCACCCGCGTCCTCGTCGATCCTCGCGGTTTCCACGGTTCATCGTACCCGCGAAACTGAAACTCAGAAACCTTCCGCCGCGAGAAACTGGCGAAAAAGCTATTTCGTTGAAACTACTTTTGTGTAAATTGCAAAATTTAATTCTTCCGAAACGCTTCGAGTGATTTCAACACACAGCTACACACATGATCCGCTGCGCTGATGTATCGAACGGGCGTTCACAGAACAGAAGGATAGAAAAGCTAACGTTAAGACGTTATTGGCCACTTGGATGGAAACCGAAATCCCTAGGAGCCGTGGCTATTGAATTGGAACGAGGCAAACAGACGTATGACAGTATGGGGGGTGGGCTGCGAGGTGCGAGTCGATGAAGGTCCTGGAACGTGGTTCCGGCGCATCTTTCCTATCGAGAAGGACGATTTATCATCCCGAACGTTCCATAGGAATATTGAATACGACAAGATAATCTCTCGACACCCTTCTTCGTCCACCCGCCCCTCCCCATTCCTGCCAGCATGACCGACAGCATCCCCGTTTTGCGGTAGCGCCAGTAAACGGCCGTGCTTAATGTACCGCACCGACCGATAAGCCGTTATACCGTCGTGACGTAGCCTCTAGTTTTTGCTTTGCAGAACGCGAGCCGTGCACCCTTTCTTCGTTGACGATCCTCGTGACAGCGGCAGCAGTCACTGACAGAACTCGTTATCGGTAGCCACGTGTACTCTCGCGTTCAGAACGAAAACTATATATATATATATATATGTGTGTGTGTGTGTGTGGGTGTGTGTGTGAAAAGGGTTCGTACATACACTGTCTCTCTTTCTCTCTCTCCGTCACGCCTCTCTTCGTCTCTCTCAGTCTGGCTCTCTCGACTCTCCAAATATTTCTGCGTAGCGATATCATCGCTGTTATTATCGCAACCCCAATTACACCGCGGATGAAGTAGAACGCGGCGGCGTAATAATTGAAAATTTTATCGTTCGTCCATTACCGCGGATCTAAAACGTTTAAAGCGATACGCTCGGGAAACAGTCTGTCTCGGCGGAAATGCCCAACGACACGTTGTCCGAACGAACGAACGAACGAAAATTCCACTTGGACATCGAAACGGTCGAAAATTCCTTCGTATTTCACGTATCCACTTGGAAGTAGGTTGTCGCGACCAGGCTTATCTCGCAGCCTGGAAATTCCAGCGGCGAAGATAGCAATCGGGCGAGGCTTAATTATGCCGGAGTTCGGTCGACGGATCCGAGCAGCAGTTATGCTAATCCGACTCTATTAATAAGGACTCGAGCCAAAGTGGAGATCGTTGTAGGAAAACGCGGGCAACCTTAACCCTTTGCCGGTCCCTTCGAGTCACACTCCCTCCGAAGTCGCTCGGAATTCCGAGCACTCTTTGCCTTCTCGTTCTCAGACACAGCCGAACGAGATTTCTTACATAATCGTTTTATCCTTCGTTTGCTGCTCGAACGGCCTTTCGTTCGTGCCGGTGGGAAAGTCAGCAGCGAGTCCTTGGCAGCGTTGCCGGAATAATATTTGCTATTAATTGGGGTGTTAACGTAGTGAACGGCTAAGAGATGGAAAAAAGAAGAAGAAGAAAATGAAACAGATGACTTTCTTACGGGGAGAAATTTGATAAATATTGTAATTTGTTTCAAACTTTGAATTCGACGCGAGAGAAAGTTTAAAAGTATAATACAATTCATCAACCAAGTAAATCTGAGCCGATAAATTCAAAATTTAATCTCCTTCTAAATGAACAAAATTGAAAAGAAGGTTACACAGTGAATGATAAATCAACGATATTCGTGAAAATTGAAACACGCTTCGTTCCATTTTCCACGCGAGGATCTTCACTTTCATAAAGACGTCGTTTATCATTTCAATCAAAATTTAGAGAAATCGTGCTCACGTCATGAACAGCAACGGTCGTTTTTACTCTCCTTTTGACGATAAACGCTACTGTCACGGTGACACACGTTACTCTATATATAATAAAACCGAAGGATGAAATTCTGGTATCTAGCTAGACAAAGCTGCGTCCGTTGCAAGTCGATCGAAATTCCGTCCGATTTCAGCGTTCGACCGGAGATTGTTTGCGTAAGATAAATTACAAGAAACAAGGAGGAGGCTCGCGACTAGAAAATGAACGACAAGATTGTTCCAAAGAGACCGATCAAATGATCGGAACAATAATAGTCGACGACTGTACCACGCTCGGCACTCGAATGCGACGGACAAAGGTGCTGTCATCGTTTTGGACAACGCGCCTGGCGGGCTTTGAATAACCGGAAGTGACACCGGTGTCAAAACAAGTGGATTGTTCTGACAGCCAGTTATCGGTTATCGGCAATTTTCGAATTTATCGGTGTGCTTCACAAGACGTCGGGCTTGATCCGCCTCTTTCATTATAACGCGAAAGCGCGATAACGATGATCGATCAGATCGATTTCCGTCTTCCTACTCGACTTTCCGTATCCTTTCTTCCTTTCCGTTAACTCTGCAAATTCACGATGCAAACGCGCGCACGCCCGGAAATATCGTACGGGAGAACAATCATTTGATACGGGGAGGGAATTCTATGTCGGTTAATCGAACGGGACGAGGCGTAAGATGGCATCGGACCAAACATCAACGGAATACAGATCTTGCACCATGGCGGGTTCGCTGGCTTGGCGAAGGGGAGGAGGGTGGACGCGAAGGGTGTTAGTTTCCGTGGCATTGACGTTTCACAATACAGGCCTGATGCCGTTGACACCCCCATTTGCAACCCCCGGGGCCGCAATCTCTGCCGTCGCGGAGCTGCGTGCCGAAAGTGCGCCAGGGTGAATCTTATTCATCCCCTTCCGCGGCTCTCCGCAGTATTTCCTGCACGACCTTCGCGCGCACGTCCGCGAGATTTCGCCGAGCCACTTCATTTTTCTTTTTTTTTNTTTTTTTTTTTTTTTTTTTTTTTTTTTTTTTTTTTTTTTTTTTTTTTTTCTTTCGCCACCGACTGAGAAATCTCCTCTACATTCGTATCCGCCGTATTCTTCGTAGCAGCGTAGGAGAACAGGATAAAGCGTCGCTTTGAGAACCGAAACGAAGAGGAAACACAAAACAGCGAAACACGAAAGAGAACCGAAAGCGATAAACCGCCTTTCAAGCGGTTTTATTGGCCGCGTTGTCGGTGGCAGGGCGCCATTGCCAGAGGAAACGGAGCATGAATCCGTCCCGTAAAATCTATTATCGGCCCGCTTATCGACCGTGCTGGTAGGACAATGGATAATATCGGCGTTAACCATCCTCGAACGACTGCGAGCGACGATCGGCGGCATCGGCGGCCGTATCAGTTGTTTCCGGCTCACCAAGCGCTTTCGGATGCATACCGTTCGGTCGGTTCGGCAACAAGATGGCGGCGACTCAGGTCTGGCGGGTAGGAGAGGGGGGGGGAGAGAGAGGTTGCACAGCTGGTTTTTCGGCGAACGCATATGCACAGGCGCCGCGGTGATCGGTGACCGATGCGCAAAAAAATCGAAGGTCCTTCGGTGCGGAGGGTTGGAGTTTCGCGATGGAGAGACGCGACCCGTCGGTCGAGGCAAGAAATATGATCGCTATAATTTAAATTCAAACGAATGCCCGGGGTGGGGGGGGGGCGCGTTGCGTCGCGTTCATCGTGATGTTCGTTAACGCGGTAGCGACCGCTGTTATCGCGCAATTAAAAGGGATTACGGGGTTAGAATTTTAAGCATCGAATTAACGCCGGGGCGTAGCTGGGGCCGCGTTCGCGTTAAAATCTCGTCGATAAAGGAATGTGATCGTTGGTACATGAAATGGGCAACGGGCAGCACGGCCGAATAATAATTAAAGCGTCTCTCTTTGCACGTGTTTATGAGAGTGCGGCCGTGCGAGCACCGTGTGTGCACGACGCCGCGATACACGGAGCGCGTGTTAGTCGTCTCACGGGCGGAGGAAAGCAAGAATCAAAGCTGCTCGCGTTCCCGCTCAATGATTTTGTTTATAGTAAATCGGCTTCGCGCGAGCCAGGGGAATATTTTTCCGTTGCCCCCGGGTATTATCGTTCGCGCCGGACCATACCGATAATGGCGGGTAGTCAGTCGCGTATGATGCGGCAGAGATAACCGAGCCGATAGGCGAGAACGGAAAATGCGGCCGGCGACCGAAATCCGGCTAATGGTTTCACTGAATCAAACCAGCGCCGCCGTTTAACGGAGCAAACAGACAGAAAATGGAGCGCAACCGCATATAAAGAGTCGATGATAACGAAATGATATATGACTCGGTGCGAATAACAGAGGAGAACCGAAACCGACGAGCTTGCCCTCTACTGCCCTGCCTTGTCTCACTCTCTTTCTCTCTCTCTCTCTCTCTCTCGCTCGCTCGCTCTTCTCGTCTCCTCTCTCCTACACGTTGCCCTCTGGCTCTCGCTTCTGGCTAGGGGTTATACGGCTCCCTTCTGTGATTGATCGGCTCGGAGATATACCACGGGATATTCACTGCGGGATTAAGTGAATGCGCGAACACTTAATAATCCGTATAATATATATCTTTCTATATCTTAGGTATTGCGACCCCGACGGACGTGCGCCCGTTAGCCTATCTACTCGCGCACGCGTTTTCGTTTCGCATTCGTCTAATATCAGTGTAGCGAAAATGATAGGCTCGGTCACCATGCTTGTTCTATGTTCCATGTTCCACGAGGTCGTGATTCGGCCGTTGTTTCCGCGGCGGAACAACGATTTCAAACGACTCGGGAGAGGCAACGGCGAGAACGCGTTAATGGTAGTTCTCGGTTCTCGTTCGAGCCGAGTTGATGATACGTTGGATTATGTTCGCACGCAGCGTTTTATGGCCTGTTTAAACGAATGGCGAGTTACGGCGTCAATAAAACTTAGGTTGTTCGCCAGTTTGTTCTCATAAACGATCATTGAGATGAATACCAGCGGCACGTGTTTATGACATCTTGCAAAGATAAAATACGATTAAGCAAAATAAAGATCGATACCTTGCTCGTTAATAAATATCGCACATACGGATATCGTAAAGTGTCCAAATTACATTCGAAACCGGCATTATCCACGAAATAGCCCGATAAATCACTTCTATGGTACACGTAAAATTCCTTCTCGCCAGAAGCCCCGTAAAAATATGCGTTTCCGTGGACGCTGCGGCTTACCCAAGCGTCGCGTAATTATCCTCCCAGTCGATTGGCGGGATAATTCGATAACAGCTTTGGATAGTTATCGATTCAATTAGCTAAAAGTACCATAAAAAGCAAAGGAAAAAAAAAAGAAGAGAAAGCGTAGTCTGGTGCTTCGAGCATGCGGTTGGTTTCCTCTCGTCGATTAACGCCTCGAGGCAACGTATAGCTTCGAGGAAATCGTTCGTCTCCCTGGAGATTAAAGTGCCTCGTTCGAGACACGTTATAGAAACGTTTCGTCATCTGTGAAAAGATTCGATCGTGCTCGACCTTCGGTGGCGAAAGGAAATTTTCGATCGTTGCCTCGTAGATCATAGTAAAAAATAAGAGAAGAGGGATGACCGAGCAGTCAACCTTGCAACCATAAAGTATCCCTCTTGTCGCACGTACCGTGAGGTGCGCTCGCAGCGAGTTAACTCGCCGACATTGCGCGAGCAAAGTGGGCCGTTAACAGTAAATAATACTGCAACTATTACCACCAAACGGCGCTCTTACCGAAGAAATACGGCAGTCGTACAAATCGTGCTTAAGAATCCGAGGTCTCGAGCGCGAGAAGTTTCTCGAGAAGAATGGAGAGGAAACGGTCCCCTACCGTTCGTATCTAATTCTCGTTTTTACCGCTCCTCTCGTGAAAAACTGTTTCGAACGAACGATCCGGGAGAAGATCGCCTTTTTTATCCGATGTTCCTCCCGGATTACGAGAACCGTAGATTTCCTCGTAGAATGGAAAGGACGCGTCTCAGGTCGACGTGCAGATCTGTAGCAAGACGTCGGTAATACGTCTGTTGAACAGAATGATACACAACAATGTATGTTGTATAACGTTGCACTGAACTGTGAACTTGTTGTAATTAGAAAAGTAAAAATTTTCCAATTAAAAATATATGAATTACTAACTTTGTGAAATAATTTTCGATCTTGACGACGTTGATTGCTCGATGAAAATTAGACCGTTTCTTTAGAACGTGAAAACTATACCCTTCCGTGTGTGTTGAAATTTCTACCGTTTCTGATGCGCGGCCGCCCGTGAGCCTGTTTTCGTTTCAATCAAATTCAAAAGACGAGCTGTTTAATCGCTCTGCCGTAGGTCATCTAAAAAATAAATTAAATTGTGAAATTAAAGCGTCGATAAAACGACTGATGCCAATCTTTGTTTCTACGGCAACAGACGTAATAGGATCTTGATCTATGCTTCTGAGCCGTGATCTAGCAAAAGTTGGACGGAAACATTCCAAGGAATGTCGAACGAAAATATAAATTAAATCACGATTCAGAGCTCAAGGATATTCAATATTCTTGCGTTAGCAACATCTTTTTCGGTGATTTGCTGTTTCGACCCACGAGAAACAGAAAGAAACTTGCATGGCAGAGCAAGTGCAGATTCGCAGCGTTCATAAGCAACGCGATCGCGCAACCGCCGCAGAGAAACGACTGCTTTAATATTCAATGTTCGTAATAGCCGGACACGGAGGTTTAGAATTCGTTCAATTATTCAATCTCGCCAGCTCGTTAGGTCGGTCTAAATCGAGATCTAGGCTATGTCCGGAATTTCCCAGGGAGGAAATCTAAATTTGCTCGGCGTTCGTTGCTTTGAATTTTGCAACAAGCGCATACAACGAACAAGGCCGTTCCGGTCCGCGATCGAAATGCGACACGATCGCCGGTGAATCGAATCGGCGTGGAACGAACTGTCAAAGGAAAAGGCGATCGATCGACGTTTCACGCGATCACTCGCGTCGAACGCTCGCGTTGCTTTATCTTTGATCGTTTTTTCGTTGAACGAGCGAGTTCGGCTCTTGCCGGACCGCTTGACTTGCTCTAGATATTCCCTCGCGGCGTGGAAAACGCGGCTCGGAAAATAATCGATCGCGCTAGACAGCGTGCCGACAGTGTACCACGGTGCAGGGTGGAAAGCCAGCCGTAGAGACTTTAACGCTCGTTCCCAAGGTCCGAGACTTAAATAATGCATGAACCGACGACCGAAAAATGAGCGGCGGACAGAGCCGGAAGGCAGTCCCTTTCTTTCTTCTTTCCTGTCCATCCTGTCGGAAATGAGAACGGAGACAGGCAGCGTGCCACTCATCACTGATTCAGACCGGATGTCCGCCGGCTGCAGAGATGTTGCACGAGTACACGCAGTCGTAATTGAATCGTAAGATTCGTCGCGATTTTTCCCGACGTAACGTCTTCGGCGTTCGTTTTACCCCGCCGACGTTCGCGCGTCGTGATTCTACGTAGGCGTGCAAACTCTGGCGAGTTTATCAATGCGCAAGAGCATTGCCTGCTCTGCAACTCGCCGATTAGCAAAGAAACGATTGTTCGTTTCACAGCCGCTTCCGCGCGGCTGCCGTCCACATTGTGCATTCGGACGGTCGAACGATTCCCGTGCGATGTAACTGACAGGGTTACTTCTTACTTGTCAAACGGGAGACTGAGCCGGAAGAAACGTTTCAAGTTGACGGTGGAAGAGCGTTTGATGAACGACTGCATCGAATTGCATCTGTTTTTTTTCAGGGTTCCACGAGAATACGAGGTACGAACGAAACGAGAGGATAAAAACGAGAACGTTAAACGGAGCGTACGTTACGTGGCTCGTTGGGGGTTGTAACGGAGCCGACTGACAATCGTGCCGACGAAAGCGGACCGACTGGGGCTGGTGGCCCCGGGTCGCGCGTAATTTTCGCCTAGGATTGCCTATTAAGGCCTTTAATCGATCTCGGATTAAAAATCACGGATTAAAGGCGCCTCCGGGAGTTTTCAAGTGTGGCTGACCAAGCTGTAACTGAGTTTCGCGCCGACCCTCGGGCCACGTTGACCAAATTTCTCCTGTAGATAATTACGAGGGTCGGATGTAACCCCGTGGAACTTTCGGACTAAGGGTCCGTGAGAAGATAATGCACTTTCGGATGGTAGTCGAGCGTGCCGTTCCTCGTCTTATTTAATACGCGCTGCTGTGACCGAAGGAGGGAACGTTTCCCTCGCACGATAAGTTGCCAGTGACCGGCGATTCGCTCGTTCGTTCTTCGCAGAACGAAGCTGATAACCGTTTTGCTTGCCAACGCTGGCACGCCGTGTGTAATTAATTGTTGGCGCGAATATAGACGACGCGGCATCGGTAGCCGGGGACGCTTATTTAGCATAAAATGTAAAATAAGCCGTGGCCAGGGAATAAATTGTATTCGCATTAGGCGCGCCACGAAGAAGAGCTCGGGCCTGGCCGCATTTGAATACGCTCGGATTAAAAATTAAATATTACCGCGGGATACACGCAGGCGGCGATTAGAGCTCGCGGCGCGAATAAAAAGGCCACGGTTGAAAAAGGGGTCGAAGTTACCGGCGATACACCGCCGGTTGGCCGCAGCCGCTGCGAAAATATTAAATACTCGTTAATTATTCGCGATCAGGCTAGTATCCGTGGCATCTGTATTATAAACTGTTCTCGTGTCTTCAGCGTATCAAACTCGAGAGCCATTTATATGGTAATCGACGATAAATCAAACGTTCACCGGGCTATTTATACTCGCGATATCTCGTTACACGTTCAACGCGACGATACGTGCTGATTGACGGCTGAATATTTTCGAGACACGAAAAGTCATCTGGGTAGGTGGGGCGTGGCACCACCCCGGCTCTCTGCAATTACCGCACGAATCAGGATTGAAATCTAAGTTTCGCAAGGTGAACGACGCGCGTGTCGCACGTGTCGAACGAGCCACAGGTTCGATTTCCACGAAATGGCAAAGATACGGGGCAGACAGAACGATCGGAGGGTTTGCAAACTTTTTGCAACGTTCCTTGGTTCCGGCGGAAAGATGACGCAAATGCGTGCGGCAGCTTTGATTTGTGGACGCTCGCGGGATCGTATCGCGTGCACGGTGCACCATAACCATCGCTCACAATTTCGGGGGAGGGTGAAGCACGGAGCGCGGCTGACACAAGTACTCGCGTATCTCTCCTGCCTGGCTTNGTCCTTTTTTTTTTTTTTTTTTTTTTTTCTTTTCTCATTTCTCGTTCGTCGGCGTTAAAGCCTCGAGCGCCTCGACGCGGTGGTTAACTAAGACATCAGTCATAATACGCGAGACAAGCAGAGATGCCAAGGCAGAGGTATAAAAGGCCCTCGTAACTCCTCGTTTTCCCAGCTTTTGTTTCTAATGCCCTGACGTCGCGAGAATCTCTGCCCTTCCTCCCCCAAAGCTGCTCTTGCTTACGTCGTGCAAGATTGTCCTGATTCGTTTTATCGATCTTCGACTATTCTCTCTCTCCGTTTGTAGAGATTCCGATATATTCCCCGAATGTTTGGCTAAAAGCTAGTTTCGATCGGCGCAACGGAGATTATGGCACGACTGATTTTCCACAGGCGCCGTTTACCACGCTCGTAAGATAGACAAATGCGTTCTGGTCAGTTGGGATAGGCCGTAGCCCTGCGCCAGCCAGAGGTCGGCCAGAGAGATTTACAAGTTTAGTTAGCAGCGATCACACCCACGGGACTCGAACCGATGGGACACAACGCAGCTCGCCGATATGAAACTTCCTCGAAACCTTTTCACGTTTTGTTCCACCGTTTATTTCCTCCCACGCGGTGATTTGATGTTCGCAACGATCGGTTTTCCTTAATTGTCTGTATCTTCTAACCACCCAGATTTTTTTTCGCATCTGTATCTAAATTGCAGGTACGCGAAGGTAAAGTACGCGTTATCCGTTCGTCGTTATATTCGGAACGTTGTCGCGATATCAGCGAACGTCGAACGACAGCCTCCGGAGAGAAGACTCCTTTCTCCCTTCTTTGCGGCGGCGTCAACAAATCTCCCCACTTCCTAACCGTTACAGATAGCCGGCCATTAGAACGTCACTTTTTTCCACGTATATGAATGACCGGACGCGGATAAGCCCGCCGGAATATATCGCGGCAGGACCGTCCTTCGTGCGAGCGCATTTGTTTGAATTATTTTATATCCCGCGATTTTTTATTATCAATATCTCGCGTGACCAAACGCCGGCGTCTACGTGTACCGAAAATCGAAATGTTTCCCACTGGCACGGGGGACGCAGCACACGTTGCACACCGTTGCGATAAACTCTTCGCGGATTATTTCGCTAGAAAATCAGCACGACAGAGAGTTTAGAGTACTGTTGTACGTATACTGGCGGGAATTTTATATCTGTGAATATGAATAAAAATAGAGTTTCACTACACTTTTCGCGATACAGCGTTGGAAACAAGCAGCCAATGGTAATTTTTTAAAAGGCGAAAAACTCATTAAAATTTATCCTGAAACAGCTGATCGAAATTCAAACAGTGACAAACGGAAGCTACGATTCGTCGAAAGATCGTACTTTCGGACAAAGACGTCGCGCGGATCGTCAGTATCGAGGAATCGAACGAATAGCCCGGGGACACGGGTGTGATGGTGTGCGAGAGGCTGAGAAGACAACGTCAAAAGGCAACGTCGGTGGTTTCGGAAAGCCTTAAGCTCCCTCGTAGCCGGAGAAAATGACGCTCGTTCCGACGGTCGCCAGGATCGTTCCGTTTTGGCGGGCCAAAACCGCGTCGCATAATGGGAAAATTTGCGTAAACGTCGGGGTCATTAAGCACCCCTCTTACGCGCGAATGTGCGTGGCGGTCGCCGATGTGGAGACGAGGCTATAACTTGCGGTAATACCAACCTAACCGTGTACCCATGATTATAACGCTACCAATTAGTCAAGCCGGCTTAGGATGGCAGCTCTGCCACGGGACAACGGACCATACATACACGTACACGGTCTGCCTTCAACACACGCGTACGCTCATGCCACCGCCGGCTTCCGTTGAACCATCAGCTTCAACACTTGAGCGTGATTCTACCATCGGTAGAAATTCTGACGAGTCTTGGTCACGCGTTCCTGCCACATTCTTTGTCACGAGCGAAAGTAAATTTCTTCCACTTTTGGACATTTTTATCTTCGAGGTTGATTAGGGGTTGATTAGGGCTCGACGGTGTCGAGGGCGATTTGTAATCTTGTTTCCAAGTGTTAGGTTCACTTTTTCAGTCACGATTCAGCCATATCTAATGTAACTGGCAGATT
The DNA here is from genome assembly GCA_002806875.1 of Lepidotrigona ventralis hoosana. Taxonomy (NCBI): domain Eukaryota; kingdom Metazoa; phylum Arthropoda; class Insecta; order Hymenoptera; family Apidae; genus Lepidotrigona; species Lepidotrigona ventralis. Next base: position 21,083 of record NIPQ01092402.1, on the reverse strand, counting down.
TGCAATGGAAACGCAAAACATCCCGTCGGCTTTTCTTTCAGCTGTTTCCTTTATAGATTTACAGAATGAATTATATTAGGCGTACTCGTGAGTAATGTCGTTTCCGATGCTGTACAAAATTATATTTTATTTAAGAGTTAACGCAGTTTTAATCTGTAGTACAATTTAACGATAGGCACACTAAGTGTCAGTATATTTAACTAGAATACAGGTTACATTGTAATAAACTTATTGTCACTAGATGGCAATGTTTATTAAACTTGAAGAAAACGATATTACTTATTGGTTCTCCTCACATATATATATATATATATATATATATATATATATATATTTAAAAAAAAAGTGTTGGATCACTATCGTTTTATAATTTCCGTTTATAACTCACACGTTTACCATATCAATTTTCAAAATTCTTAGAAAGTTTAAACAACGTAGAGACGTAGTCAAGTGTAAAGTATACATTTCGCGCGAATTACTTTGAAACGATGGTAGATAAATCTCTTCCCTGGCAAGAAGTCGCAAACAGAGCGACAACAGTACGACTCCGTTACCAATGAAGTTTCGTCGGCGGCTGGCAATGCGTCGTCGTCCGCGGTGGGGAGGGGGAGGGGGGCAAGTTTGGTAATTATTTAGCTAAATTGCGAGACAGTTGGTGGCGCACGGTAACATGTGTTCGCAACCGGTGAAAAATCTCTGAATTAATGCTCCGCCATTAATTATGTTTATGAGGCCAAATTGTCTCGGGGAGGCGCGGATACATGTAAATGTAATTTGCGAATTTGGCGTGTAGGTAAAACAGGCGCTGTTAGGAATGGCGCCTGCACCCTTCTCGTTTGCAGCGACAAATCTCCATTTCCCACCTGCAACGCCTTTCTAACGCCATACACGCACGTTGCAACCACGGCCATCTAATTAGAATCGTACGTGGGAACTCAATCTTTTAATTGAAAAATTGTATCATCCGCGACAGAATACGTGGATCATAACAGTTACAGTAATTGAGTTATCATCTCACAAAGAATAATCGAAGAGAACATCTCAATACTCTTTTTATCAAGTAATTCGTTCGACTTCAATTTCGTTGTAAATATTATCTTGGATCACATCGCATCACCTGTTTTCGCAGGAGAAGATTGAAAATAATTCAGAAAAATTGTTGAAGCAAACCAAATGCGTAAGAAGCGTGATGTACAGTCGAAGCCAGATAAGAAAACACCTTTCTTATTAAAAAAAACAAACAAAAAGTGAAATTCGATAATCGAAGGTTGTTAACGGCACGAAAAATCAATCAGGTTATTTCGATTAACTCTACCGTGAGCATGAGCGTACATCGGCGGTTACATTCGAGAGAAGAGAGAGAGAGAGAGAGAGAGAGAGAAAGGTAGTTTTGATCGCGAGCCACAGTGGAACGTCGAATTCGACGGTTAGTCAGAACTTGCCAGATTCGATTAACCCGTCCGTTTGACCGAATCGATTTTTACTTTGTTGCACGCCGACCGCCGGCTTCTCCTTATCGTCGAGCCATACGTTGACAGGTATGCACGCTGACGTATTCCGCGCGACGGAGCAGAGCGCACCGAAGCGAGCAACGCGTTTTTACATCCCCTTAGAGCGCGCCTGGCGTAAATTGAAAATCTACCGGCGGCCGGCCTGAGCCGGCAGAGCCGATTTTCAAGAGGGGATGTGTTTGTTTTGCCGGCGTGTGCCCCTGCCTCCGGGCAGAGGCTGCACGAGGTGGTTCTCTGCCGCTGGCGTGACGTACGTATCAGCTGTTTAATTAATTTTACGTTTCTGCGCAAATGGAACGGAGGAATATAATATACGGGGAGGGGGGAGGGGGGAGGAGGGGAAGGTGAATTCGGCGTGCTGATTTAAACGGCGTCTGAAATCCCTTCGAGCGTTTCCTTCCTCTCACCCCTGGTCTCAACTCTTTATCCGCGATTATTTCGCTTTCTATCGATTGCAATTGTCCTTCCCATGTGTTTTCGCCCGTTTTACTTCCGTACTCAGGCTAGTTTCGCTCGATCCTTCGTTAAATTAGATTCGTTATGTATTTAATAATTAAAAAGTTCTTCACTTCGGACGTTGGAAGTACGATAAATATTCGTGAAATTGGACTAATTTTCTCTTCTATTATTTTAATGAACGTTGAACCTCTACTTCTTTTCTACAGTTCCGAACAGATAATACGCAAATGTAGCAACGGTCACGTTTCACGTCGCGAAAGCAGCCACTCCATCGCGACTTTAACAATCGTTCGTTTATCCAGGAGACTTGACAAACGCTTCAAAAATCCACGTACGATCCTACCAATCACGTCGGCTACTAATTTCCCTTTATCTTTGTACAGTCGGGGAAGTCTGGACGAGCTCGTTTACCGATTGCATTTTTAATTCCAGTCACCCTGTTAAGCTCGCGCGGGGCTCGTGCGCGGTCGTCTCTCCCGCCAAGATCGTATTGGCTGTCGCGAGAGATTTAAATCGTTGCGACACGACGAGCAATACCTGCGAGAACAGGGAAGAATCGAATCGATCGGCGCCAACGGAGAATATTCATCGTTCGATATTACCGGGAACTCTTCCAGGAGTCGCGGGTGCACGGATGCCGGCCAAATTCGATACATAGCGCGCGTGTATGAAGTTTCCATTGGTACGGTTGTAAAAAATAACAACCGGGCTGGATCGAAACGCGCAAAATCCATCGAGCCGTTCAATCATCGGGGGGCAGCGCGGAAATCTCATAAGTGAAAATTAACAGGACGGCTGGTTTTTATTAGCGCGCGGATGGAGTGGAATGACTCGGCTGTCGTTTGTCAGGGAATCGGTAGCGCGCGTTTGGCACGCGCATTACTCGACTCGAATGACCGAGGTCCGCGTCACCCGTGAATCCCCGTCGACTGGCGCGTGAACAGAAAATATAAATTTTCGTCCGGGAACGCGCGAATACGCGAAGACACGATGGAATTGTATGGCCACGATAACGAAACTATTTTCCACCGATGGCAGAATGAAATTACGCGGCGATACGGCCGGGACAACGTTCGGAAACGTGCGCGCAGCTGTGCCGGCCGAAAAGTTATTGATATTCGATCCCGCGGCCGCCTGCGATTCGAAATAAAATATTGCTCGAATTAAACGCGTCCACCGTCGAAACCGAGGCAACGGAACTGAGAGTAGACGGATCAGCCGAGGATTTCTGAATTTTCAAACTTTGCCTGCCTCATCGAATAAAAAAAAAAAAAAAAAAAAAAAAAAAAAAAAAAAAAAAAAAAAAAAAA
>NIPQ01092402.1:0-17745 GCA_002806875.1 Lepidotrigona ventralis hoosana | reverse complement strand
AAAAAAAAAAAAAAAAAAAAAAAAAAAAAAAAAAAAAAAAAAGAAAAAAACAGAGAGAGAGAGAGAGAAAAGAGGAGAGAGGGAGAGAGAAGGGATGCGTTGAATTCGCGGCAGCCACTAATCCATGATTCGATGCGTTTATCGGTTGCAGTATCGTGGCTGATCGTCGCGACTGCCACACACGAATGGCGAACGTTGACGCGACATCGAGATCACGAGGGCTGCGTGGCTTTTGTAAAGTATGGATTTGAACTAGTCGCGGTAGCGCGGGTGCCGCGATACGGGGCTACCTATCGCTCGTATTCCTGTAGAACGCCGCGGGCCACGCTCGATACTGGCTTTATTAGTTCGCGGTAATAAATCAGAAGGCAGATCAATTTTGCACCGTTTCCCCTGATTTCCGTCCCGCCGGAAAATCAGATATAAATTTGCGACTACGATCGTGCTATCGTGCCAGCCGCACGAGTTCCGATGAGTTCCTCGTCCGCGGCAGCGGAGATGCAGTCTGATATTGCGACAATGTCATTCGATCCTCTTAATTTCAACCGGCCGCGTACTCGTTTCTCATCGTCTCGTCCATCGATCCTGAATGCCCAGCGATCTGTCCCTGTTATCGGAATCCAGCCGATTGCTCCCGATGCTCCGCTCGACCCAATTGTCGAATCTCTGACTATTCACAAACTGCGCGCGAGAATAACCCCGCGTGTGAGAAGTCGTTGAATAAAAAATGAATCGTGTCAAGTTTATAAGCATCTAGGTCGATCTAATGAAATTTTTAAACGGGGAGATGGATCGAGATATTTCAAATACCCCAATTTCGTTTAACGACGAAGTTTCTTCTCGTAATAAATACTCGTCGTTCGTTGTCGTTAAATCGTCGATTGCTTAACGCGAGATATCGCGGCGAATTTAGAACACGTCGGGATTGCCGGGCGTTTTTTGACGGAGCGGCAGGACACGTCCGTTACAGAAATTAGCGTTACCGCGTGCACTGTTGACTAACGATAGAGGGGCCTGAGTTCACGAGGGTGACCAGGCGGATGGCTTCCATATACATACATATATATCGACAGGCGCACATCGATTATATGCTCGATTAATTCGCGACCGTGCCAACCCTTGATACGCTCGTTCGCTTACTCGCCCATTCGTTCGCGTGGTCACGGCGATCGATTTCACATAGGAGAGCGTGTGTTGCGCTCTCCGTTACAATTTTTTTCCATTTGCCGACCGTGACCAAGCTCTACTTTTATCCTTCTTCTCACCCAAGAACCTATCGTTCTTTATATGCTTATTATCCCCAGCTTATTATCCTGAGCGCGATCAATTACACGCGACGAAACGTGCACGGTCGACGAAGACGTTGATACGAAGCGTCGACGTGAAATGGAATCGATAACGGAGGAGGAAGGGGGGAGGGGAGAACCAGCCGCGACCACAAAACAATTCAAACGATCCTAAATGGAATTTTCTCCCTTTTATTGGGATCGCATTGATACAGCTACCGAGCGCCGGATAGACGAGGCAATTTCGAATTCTAGTGGACCACCTAGTGAAACGAGAGAAACGCGGATCTCTGGCGAGAGGGGCTGACGAGAGGGGGCGAGGGAGGGGAGCCAGGGGTGCTGGTTTCTATTCGCGTGGTGTTGCGCGCCGAGGGATCGATGAGAAATCTCGATCGGAGTTGTGCGTGTGCGGAGTTATTCCGGTCGTTCGCCGAGAAATTTCGTTATCATACACACGATGCTCGAATGTATGCTGGCAATTCTGAAAGGACCGGAGAGTATCGGCCGTTACGAAGGGATGGATTTGGATTTGAAGGGTGGCAGAACGCGGTGGCAGGGGCGGCTCGGAGGATTAGAGGTTGGTCGAGCAATTAGCGAGCCGTCAGTGGCACAGTGGCTGACAGGAGCTATACAACCTACCTAGCTGCCTCTACCTCTGGCCGTTTCTGGCCTCAGCATCGTTTCCACCTACAATCTCATCGGCATATGCCTTACTCAGCTGCCGAAGTACCGGCTCCTGTTACCCTTAATTAGAATATCTAACGGTCGATCGTGCCATTACTACTCGTTACTATCGACGCTTTCGAGAAGCGTTTCACAGCCCTGCACAATATAAACGCGTCCACGCAACACGCGTTGATACTCGCGTGTTCGCCCCGCCAAATTAATCTCTGACAAAAGGGATCGATTGCTTGCTTATAATCGATGATTCTCACATCCTCTGCTTCGTGTTCCAGCAGAACGAACCTATTTGCAATAGGTGCTTGCCTTTTCAATACGGAAATCAGTGTCCCCCTCCCCCTTGATCCGAGCGATCTTTCCCTAGTTTTAATTCTCCTCGAATTCTCGACGATAGGGGAGAGGGGGCGGAGGCCCCCAGTGGCAGTGTCAGAGGGGAACGACCGCGCAAAGAAGTACCGCGCGCGCACAGTGCGCGCTGTTGAGTGAGTACAGGGGGGTTAGCGAATGCAATTATAATTTTAATTTCGATGGTATTTAATAAAGGGGCGCATTGCGTAGCCTGCACCGGCAGCCGTCCGACCCTCGAGCCTGCCATACAGACCTGTATGCGCTAATTAGCAGTTACGGGCCGCAGACCGCACGAATGCATTCTGCTGCTTGCTCGCACGCTGCCACGTTGCACTTTCCTCGTCCCGGACTCGTTCGCCCCTTTGAATCGGCCGGTCCATCCGATTCGACGATCGTTCGGAACAGTCCGGATCCGACCGTCACCCTAACCGCCTTCCTCCTCGTCAATCGCCGCGCGTCTACCTTCAAAATCGTAAACCTATTAAATCGTTGGGAATAAAATACCCGTAACGAAGTTACGACAGAAAGCACTGCCAGAGAATCGGATTCGAGTGGACTCGATCGAAAAACCGAGTTCAACGGACCGAACGAGCCGCTGGTAATTGTCAAAGAATCAGCCGGCAACCAGCGAGAATAATCAGATCATCGGTGCGCAATACCGTCCGATTCGGAGTTCTTTCTTCACAGTTGTCCGCGGCGGTGATCCTACGCCGCGGACTTCGCGAACACCAGCGAACACTCGCTGCTTCCGGTTAATTTACGTTCGAGTCAGGCGGACGGCCGCGGCGATTCGATTACACCGACAACGAAGTTTGTTCGCATCAAATGCCGAAAGGCTGAAAATCAATCCGGGAGTGCGATCGGTTTAATAGGGGGCACGCACCACGTGCCGTGGCCATTACGTGCCCTCCGCGTCCCGCCTCACCCTCCGCGATCCATCTCGACCTCGGGAGCCAGGCCACCCTCTTTCACCCTCCGTGGCCACGCTGCGCCGCACCACGCGTTTCCGCGCCATAGCAGCCGTTACCTATAGCGGTACTTGCGCGTGCAGAGCCCGACAAAACGCCGTTTGATAATCACCACCGGAGTGGACAGTTCTTCAAATCTTGGACCGATTTCTTCTTCGTTCTTTCTCTTTTTCTAATTTGTTTCAGACCGTTGGCTTCTCGATATCGGCATTAGAAACGTTTCTCGTTTCACGCGTTTCGAATCTTCCTCGATGAAGAGAACTCGACGCGCGACGAAACGCAATAAAGCAAGGAAAACGAATAACCAAAGACACGCGGCGATACACGGTCGTTCGGCGGTGGCGAACTGTTTCTAGCGGCGCCCCGTTTAACCCGTTCACTTATCACGGATATTTGGTCGATCGAGGCAATACGAGGATCCAAGATCCATCAATCGAAGCCCCTTACCCCTGTGTTCGCAACGTTTAATAACCCCCAGCTGGCCGATCAGGCCAACGCGCGCGGCAACGTGCGCCGATATGCTTGGGGAAAGGTTTGAACGCGCGCGCGGTGTTCACGTCAACGATGGGACGGAGAAAGAGAGGAGATCGAGATGAACAAAGAGAGACGGACAGTGAGAGAGAGAGAGAGAGAGAGAGAGAGAAGGGGAGAGAATCGCGAGAGGGTGAACAGTAGGATGGCCGGTGAACGAGAGAAGGAGAGGCTTCGCGTGGGATGAGTTTGAAGGTAGAGAGAGGGACGATCGTTGGGGGTAGGGGGCAGTTGCATATGAGCGATTGCCACACACGGCGTGTAACGCCGGCCGTGGCGGCGGCATTTACGTTAATTAAATTTCCCCAGGCCGTAGGACCGATCCTCTAGCCTTCCTCACTTTCACCCCTCCATACCGGTCGGCCTGGCATCAATCATTGCACGCCCAGCCTCACTAGCCGGACTCCGCTATGCCGGAGGATCGAGTCGCCGGAGACTGTTTAAAATTGCTAACTCTCGTCCCTTTCTCTTTGCCTGTCTCCTTCTCTTTCTCTCTCTCACACACATACACACACACACACACACTTTCTCTTTCTCCCTCTTTCTATGCGTCCTCTCTTTCTCCGCGACCCGCCCCTATATTTCCAGTGGCAGAGCACCGGCTGATCCGTCAACGGCGACTTCCGCGACCTTCTGCTCCCGGCTCGTCACACGCTCGTCTCTCTCTCTTTCTGTCTCTCGCGGAACCTATGATTTCCCGTTAACCACTTTGACGGCTATCAATTAGAGGTCGGCCGGCTCGCTTCACCAACCTCCGCTCCTAATCCCGTACCTACGTTCTGATTTCTCGATGAAAAAGTTCCCGGTCGCTTTGAACTGGTCGAGGCAGAGCCTTCGAGAGGATTCCAAATGCTGGATTCCAGATTTTACACAAATTTTGTGCAAGTAATCGTCTTTTGCAAATTACTTTTTAACCACCGGGTTACAAGTGAAAGGAAAGGAGGGGGAAGAAAAGGGAGAGAGAAAATGGAATAATTTCCTCCTTATTTAACGGTATTCAAGGATGAAATAGACGAGAAAGTTGCCCAAGCCTTTGATTATATTTTGCACCCTCCCCCGCTCTCTGTAAAGCTAGCTTCGCCGCGAAGCTTTCGTTTCGCGAAATCCGATAAATTCCGGCCTCGCAGAGGCTTCGCGTCTTGAAAACTCTCCGGCTACTTCTTCGTCGTCCGCCCTTCCGGCGCGCTGCGTCCGCCGTTCCAATCTCGTAATCGACTTTGCCAGGCAATTCTATAATCCCTTAAACCTAATTAGGGACGAGTGAGCCCACGGTTGAGTCGGAACTCGAGTTAACTTCGCTACAAACAAGAACAATATCTTCCTTCGTCAGAACTTCGTTACGGAAGGGTGGGCGAGGCGGTGGCAGGGCGGCAGGTCATGCCGAACGATCGTCCGTGGATCGTCCTCAGCCGTGGAAAATAAGGTCGCCCTGAAGGATCGCCAGCGGCTGGCCAATGTAATCGCTTGTAAAAATGTAATAAAGGATCAAAGTCTGCCAGTGAAGCGGCTATTACGCGTACGGCACATAGAGTCCGTGCGGGAAAAACGTTTTCTTCTTGAATACGTTGTGTGTTTTAATCTTCTTTGCACTGGCAAAGAAATCGGTACACCTTTCGATTGGAGGTTCCGAATCGTTTGATTGGTATATATATATAATTTCTTCAGTAGAAAAGTATTATATGTCACACAGCTCAAAATTATAGATACTAACTGTCTAGTAAGATGAAATAAAGGTGGAGAAACTAAAAACTGGCGAATACTATATCACTTTTATAATCTCTTTTGGAAACGACGCAACAGTCTATATCTATATCTTAGAATTTTTAACACTTTTGTGAATCGTTCCCTCGAAGATCTTTTTCTAATTAACTGCCCTACTCAATTCGCTACGATTCGCATTCTATCGAGTGTGAACGTACAAAAGGAATTTGGACACGTGACGTTTGTCCACATTCCACGTACGTCTCTCAAAGACTGGGACCTCTTTCTACGAGAATATTCGACCTCGAGACAGACAAGGGGGCAGAGGGGGAGATATCACTGCTTGATGCAGTCGGACGAGACGGTCGAACGCACCCTCCAGCAGAGTGGAGGATGTCTTGGAAGGGACACTCCTCGCTGGACTGGAGTATTTCATATCTGACTATCAAAGGTGGAGCTTTGTGCAGTTTATATTAAATCACGGCACGGTTACGCGATGTCAATAGACGTGCCTTTCCTCTTTGCGCGCGCTGCCTTGCGTAGCTTTCTTTCCACGGTTATCGACTGCCAGAGGAATTCTGTCTGCGAAATCGTTTCCGCCCGAGTTGAGAAAATCCCCGAGTTACAACTTTTAAGCAATTATTTTCGTCGTGACCCGCGGATAATATTAAAAATCAATGCTCAATATGATTAATTAAATCACGGTGACGAGCCTGAGAACGGATTCTATTTCCACTGAAACGCAATATATATATATATGTATTCCGTTTCTATCAGGCTGATACTAAATCAAACGGGAAATATTCTCTAGCCGAGAGGGCTATTTTCGCGTTTGCTAAATTGATTTATTAAATCTCTCAGAAATATCGGAAACATTACCGGATGGATAATCGCGCGGCGGACGCGTCTAGAATCGTCGAACTCGGTGAAAATATCCTCGTCAATCGCGTTCTGGCGAAGGGCGAAATTGGCCGCCGGTGTCGCGCGCGACGCGTTTTGCGGCTGCGGGGTCGCCCGCTGTGACTTGGCAGCCGCAAAACGCGTTCAAGTACGCATGAACTTAAATCGAAGCGAACGAAGTCGCTCGGAATTAATGAATGAAATCAAATCAGTCCTGTTTGTTGATTCGCTACCGGTCGACGGAGGTAGATCGAGTGCACGGAAGAGCGGGCTGGAAACAAGAGGGGTCCGTTGTAGATTCCAATCGATATGATGCACACGCCCGGATACCGACAGCGTTATTACGTCGAGTGCTATTAAGACTTCCAATTAGTTCGATATACCAATACGCGGCTATGCGCGTTTCAGTCAGGAAAATCAGCGGAAAATCGGCCGGTTGTTTGTAATATTCCCCGGGACGCGAGGAACGAACACCAGCTGGGAACAACGTGTTTTTATTTTCCACGAATTGAGCCCCGTTCGTGTATTCCAATTTTTCCCCTGTATGTTCCCCTATGATAACAAAAAAAAAAAGGAAAAAAAATATATAAATTGGAGAGAATCTAGGAAACTTGCAGAGTTGAAATATTTTTTTTTATGTTGCCTTTTTTTTTGTTCAACCCATATTCTAGCGATGGTGGGCGATAGAAAAAAAAAGGAAGATGTAGAGGAAGGGGGGAAAATGATCGGATGGAAACCGATAGAAGAAAGAAAGAAATTCGTTCGATCGGTGAAACGTATCGATAATGTCTTCCACCGCTGCAAGAATCTATCCGAGAACTTATCTCATTTATTACCCCGAACTGTTTTCCTCTCGTTCGCCGGTTATTTTACAGCCGCAGATAGGGGGCGAGTAACGTCTTTGTTTTCACCGCAACATCCTCCGGCCAGCGACCCTCAGTTTCTCGGCAACCGTTCTTCCAACAGCAGCCTAAGCAGACTAAGGGAACTTGCCAGATAAGGAATGTCGTACCTTCCGATTTTCCGTATCGCCACCTTCTCCGTTCTTCTCTTGTGGATTTGCGCCGAATCAAATTGCGCTATTGTTTTCTAACGAATATATCTATTGTTTTTTGTCTCTCTTCCCTGCGCCGCTCCTTAGGTTTATATGAAAAGGATCATCCCTTCAGAGTTTTAATTTCAATACTATTGATCATTGTTTCCGAGTAAAGTTTCAACGTGCGAGAAATAGTCTCGCAAGAATATTATTCACTGTCCTATTGAAAATTACAGAAGAATCAGTTTCACTTGAATAAATAATCTAGCTGCTATTCCTACGGTATAAATATTCCAAGAGGAGTTGCGTTTGAAATCAGTTTCAACGCTGGCATTTTAAAAATACCACTCGGCAGGAAATTGAAATAAACCCGGAGCAAAGTGGAGCACGGGAGAAGAGAAGGCGAGAAACAAATGACAAAGCATGGATAGACGGGTGCAAGGGAGACGGAGAAACTTAAGGTCGTTTTGTGTCGAGAAAGGAGATTGGCTTGGAAGAGAGAATACCTAGTTGTTAGCAAGCACGAAGCAGTCCGGGGTTGCTAGATAAGGCGTGGGCATAAACGTCCGCAGATAAGGGTAGTTTGCACCCCCGTTGTGGACAGTTAGCCTTAAATGAGCCGGTAGGAGGGGGAGGGAGGCGTGTAAAGGCTTTTGTTGCGTGGATCCCATCTTCCCGCTTTTGAAATCAGTTTCGCTGATGTCAGTTCGCCGCGATAACAGATCGAATGTCCCGCCGTGAAGAAGCTTTCGCCGTTTTAAACGTATCGCGCGGACGGAGATCGATTTTCAATTTTGCTCGCGGAATTGTTTGGGAAATCCCGTTTCTAGACGTTGGTCGCCGTCTCTGTTTTTTTACGATAATCGAGCAACGTCACGGGAACGCAGATAAATAGAAAGAAACGGGAAGAGGAGGTGGGGAAGAGGCAGGATGATTAAAAGGAGAAACCTCGTTCGAAACGTATTCCAGACGCAAAAACGAGAAGAAAAATATCCGCGGCGAAGCCCGGGCGTCCTGGGTGATTTTTCACGTACGTCGTTCGTACAAAAATCCTGTCTCGCCGTTCTAAATTCCGCTTATCTAATGGGGTTTCGACAGTAATGTGCCGGCGTATTATGTAGAACCATCCTGCCAGGGCCATCCCTTTTACGTGGAAGGCCACGAGCAGCGGTGCCGTTTAGCGTCAGATAGCGGAAACGTATGAGGGACGGGGTGAAGCCACCCTTATCTTAAGGGTAGCTACTCAATAGCTACTCGCACCGAAATTTCTACCGCTCTCTCTTCCTCGTTCTATCGCCTGTTTGCTCGTTCTATCTCCGCCAGTGCTTTCTACTTTTTTGCCTTTCTTTCGCTCTCTTCTCTCTCTCTCTCTCTCTCTCTCTCTTTTCCACCTTCCGCGTTGAATAATCCGACGCTTTTGACGTTGTTCTTTCTTAAAAATTCGCAATTGAAATTTCGAATACGGGATCGAAAGGGGGTAACAAAGGGACAAAGTACGAAGGAATGCCTCCCATTCGTACCTGGAAGGCACACGCGCATAATTTAACGTACAAGACACCGGGAGCACGAGCCGGGCTCTGCCTGCTTTAGGGTTACTTATACTTCAGAACGGCTATGTGTGTAATGTGCAGGAGTGCCTCGGGGGTAGGTGCTTGCGGTAAATCTAATAACGTTGTAATGCTGTTACTTCCCTCCCTCCCTCCCTCCCCTCAGAAAGTTGGCCCGTAAGTTTCTACCGGGCCTGTTGGCTCCGACTGCCGTGCCGAGAATTCCTAACGCGTGCGTTGTTTCGGCTGCATACGCGACACGTACGCGCACTTCCGCTCGGAAAAGAAGCCTCGTCTTGCGCGGTGCTTCAAGAGAAAACCGGCAAACTCTACTTCTACCGTTAAATTCTGAAACTTAACCTAAGCAATTTCCTCTGTATAATTACAATGAGACGTTTGATACCTCTAAGAGGAAAGCAAACAAACTGTACTTTAACCATCAGTCAAATTCCGATACTTTAGGAGCTAGTAGTTCCCTCTGTAATTGTTCGATATCTCGAAAAAAAAAAGAAGTTTTTTATTTTATTTGTACAGAGATGTATATACACATGGAGCTTAATAACATAATTTCCAGAAGACGAAACAAACACGTCGATGTCGCGAATTTCAAGCAAAATTATCGTATTGACACGTCGATTGACGTGGTGGCCGGGCAACAGGTAGCTGATACGAAATTGCAGACTTTTCCAGAGGGACGTGGTCGAAATCGAAAAAGAGGCACGCGCGTGGTCCGCGCGATTCTTCCGCAAATTTCGTTGCATGACTCACCCCTTGGCTCCGGTCGGCCCGCCCTTAATTTCGCCGACGGTTTGTTAGAACTACGCATAGATATATGTCACGAGCCAAGGTAAGCCTCGCAGTCACCCGAGGGTGTTCCGCAAACTATGCTCGCGAAAAGTTCAACACAACTTCATAACATCGGTGTTCCGTGGGAGAATTAGAGGGGTGAGAAGGAACTGGAAGTGGATGGTCGGGTGAGACGCGGCCCGTCTCCGGGGTTTCAGAGGGGGAAGGGGGGGAGAGGAGGGGGATAAATTTGTTCTAGCGTGAGCTTACATGGGTTACGTTAAGTACATAGGTGTTTGGGGGTAGTTAGCTGTATTCATCCGCGCAAAATACGCGACCGGTGTGTAACTTGAAACGTCCCGTACACGTGAACAACAATCCTCCAGTGAATTCGGTAAGTTTCCGTGCAGCGGATCCACCTAATAGCAATTGGAAGTATTAACGCCACGAGCTTCGAAACTATTCGCTGGCTCTGAGTTTGAACCTTGCGTTAGGCGTCGGTTATTTCACGAGAACATTGTCGTGAAAGAAAGATTTATTTCTGATTAACATTACATCAACAATATGATGTAATAGTCTCCTGCGATACATTTTCAGTATATTATAACAATTTCAAAATATGCCTCGATATCCAGCGAGCACGTATTATCACGGAGAAATTTCTCAGTTGCTTAAAATCGCAATACAAAACGAGCATTGACCCGAATCGAATTCTTCTTCCGTATCCTCTCTATCCCTCGGTCTCTACGTTCGTCTCTTTCGCTCATTTTTTTTTGTCCTCTTTGTTCCTCTCCTCATGGTCCAACGACTCTTTCTCACAGTACCGACTCGCGGAGATAAAAATCAGTAATTAGCCGGGACCATTATGGCGGCCGTTTGAAAAATTAGCGGGTCGTGGGGTAACCGCCCCTCTGGGCATAATCCCGCATCGGGAACCGCGCATACCAACGTGCATCCAGCCTGTCTCTGATTTATACGGGTTTGCTATTAATTACACCTACCCACTCGCTCGTTTTCCACCAACCTCTCCCTTCCCCTAAACGGTTACGGTACGTGATTCTCCGTCATCTTCCATTGAAGTAACTACCTTTAATCTCTCCCTCGTTACGATAATATTCGTTCTAGATATTTTCGAAGTTCAATCTCGATCGTTCGTAAGAGTGCATCACTTGTGCAATTTCCTCCAGCTGGTCGACTCGATATTTGATTTTCATCTTTCGACGTGCATGGATCGTAGTTTGATTTCGCGCGGGCAGACACGCGTGTATGTATGTATGTATGTATGTATGTATGTATATATGTATATATATATATGTATATTTTTTTTTCGGTTGTTTGCATACGAAAGAATTCGAGTCCAGCGCGACGAGCCGAAAATTCCGGCTGGGTCTCGCATCGGTTGTTGTTTCAACTGACGCTGCCGTCCGGTCTCAACGGGCTGCGGCGCAATTAAATTAAATGCTTCGGATTAATTGTTCGAAAGCAGTTAAATTAGTTGCGTTTGTTTTGCCCGATTTTTGCGCAATCTCGCTGCGGAATGCGCGAGGTGTACGCACACACACCTGTGCCGGTGCGCGACACAGGGGTGGCCGGCGCAGGGGGCCGCTGGAAATTTCATTCGCGGCCGCCTATTACCCATCGCGCGTCCTCGAATCTCGCCGGGTTAACGCAGCTAAAGCGTCGAAATACGCGCGTGTCCTCGCGAAAAGGACACTTAAAAAATTCATTTGCGTGCGCCCGCGTTCGCGTTTGTATGATAAATGGAATTTGCGTTTTTNGGTTTTTTGTTTTTTTTTTTTTTTTTTTTTTTTTTTTTTTTTTTTTTTTCATTTCATCGAGCACAGTGTCGGCGGCCACGCCTCCTCTGTGAAAAGAATCGACGCGTTCAAAGGTGAAGGAGTGGCGACGCGCTGCGTTTCCCTTTGTTATCTTTCGCGCGAGTGAATAACTTTAAAGAGAAATAGAACAGAATTTGAAGAATATTTACCATTTAATTTTGACATATTTCGACAATAAGTGAAATATTCGCTATCGAATATGAATACTTGCTCAAGAATTGTCACCTAGAAGAAATTCTTTCTATTCCTCGCACAGATCAATTCTAAATAAGACGTGTTGTGCAAGTAATAAGAACATTTATCCAAGTAGCTTCTAAAAAATATTTCTCAAAAATATTTCCCAAACATACGACATACTACAAGTACTTGCTTAAAAATAAAAAGACCAAGAATACTTGATCAAGAATCATCTCTTAAGAAATCTTTCAATCTTCTAATTGTCCTCTTTTTTCACTAAGTATGATATACAACAGTACCAAGAACACTCTCTATCAAGGCAGGAGAGGTCGCTAAAGCTAACATCCAGGACATTAACTGAAAAAGCACAACCTAAGAGCTTCTACGTTCCTTCTGTCAGCATCCTTGTCTACGTACGCCAAGTCACGTTCACGCTGAGACGTCACCTCATGGAGATCAGGCCAATCGTCGAAGGAGAAGCATGCTTCCCGAGAATGAGAGAGAGAGAGCATCTTGAAGCGCATCGTCAGCGACGACGCGGACTCTTGAGCCGCATTGCTCGGATGCTGGCGATGCGTACGAGCGTCTGGCAAGCTTGCAAGTAAACGTACGCTAGACATGGTTAGACTGGCATCCGGCCGCAAGCTCTCAACCTCATTGCGACCATAGACCACCCCCGATTCCGGCTAGCTTTCGTGCTTCTCCCGTTGTTCAATTCCCTCCCCCGGCAACGACCTCGCCGACCGATACCGGTCCGCCAGATATCGCATCGTCGTGACATTCAAGACATAACGGGCCGAGGAGAGATATGCATCATTAGGATTGCCGGACAGCCGACGCACACGCGGCCACTCGGCACCGCGTTCCTGTTATCCTTCGATTCTCGATCGGTCGAGATCGCTGGAATGCCGAGGGGTGCTCGCTTCCTAAGATGGCCCGCATAGCCGTGACTCGAAGCCGCGTACGCGTGCTTTCGCGCGTGTCTGTGCACGCGGTTGCGTTCTGTCCCTCTTGCAGACAGAAATCATCTGATCGTCTGATCATCGAGTTATCGCCACGTATGTATTTGTCTACAAGTATTGCTTTATTCTGCTCGATCGCGATGTGAGGTAAGATCTCCGTATCTTCGGGGCTTTAGTTTCTAAATTTTCTGAGGTCAGTAGAACTATGGGTATTATGTACTTATGGCGAATTCAAAGGAAATACGAAAACACCTGGAATAAACGCGATATGTGTATAATTGAAATGTACAAATGGGTAAAATACCTGTTGCGATACCTTTCACAGGTAAAGCGCACCTCCGTTTTTCCAAGTATTCTTTCAAAAATAGGAAACATGCTACGGCAACGAATTTAATGTCTAATGACGCACTATCCAGAGGAACAAAGAGAAGCACGTTGAAAAGAATCACTAGATTCTTTCGACGATCTACGAATCTGAGATACTTGAAATCATCGACATATCGGGAACGCAGATACACAGAACTCTAACGTGACACAACAACGAGCGCGAGAAGCGACAATTGTGCTTGGAAGGGGTTGCGAGCGTCCAAACAGCGCGGAGAGTAATGCAACCACCCCTATGGTCGTCCGAAAGCGTCCGCGTTCCGCGATGGCATTTTCCAAAGAAGCGCGCCTGGTCCTCCGTCCACCGCAAACATTGTCTGGGATGCGCTCGTTCGCGCATTCCTAACCCCGAAATTGCATGCCTTCGTATATGCGTGCATACGGGCTGGAAACAAACGAATAGGATTGTTCGGCCGGCGTACAGCCTCCGGTGTGGACGGGACAGGGGGGTGAACGTGAAGGTGAGTGAACGAAGGGACTGGGTAGGGATACACGCAGGGACGGAACGCGAGAGATACAGGGCTGGGAGAAAGAAAGAGAGAAAGATAGATGGTGATAGAAGGTGGACGGGGATGTGTGTGGGTGACGCGGGGGTAGATACGGTGGTGGTGCCAGTGGCGGTGCCAGTGACTCGGTCGAACGACCAGGGGTTTGGAAAGCGTAATCGTTCTAACCCCGCGCCTCAACGAACTATCCCCTACGCTTCGTACCTGCCCTCCGCTTCCCGTCCCTCCCTCTCTCCCCCCGGCCTCGCAGCCCCTGCTGGCCCCGTGGCCGGTCGTGCGCTCGCTATTTATTGCCCGCACTCGGCCGGTTCACAACATAAATATGTTACACCTATGGCCACACCTACTGGCCACAGCTCGCGAATTCCTCCGCAAGCATCCGGCCGGACCGCGAAAAGAATTACGCGGATAAGCGGATAAACGCGGTTCCGTTGTTTTACGCTTGCTGTCTGTTCCTCCCGGATGACGTACATTTCTTTTTCCTCCCTTTTTTTTTTTTTTTTTTTTCTTTTTGCTGTTCGCTCGTCTACGTTTCTACGCGTTCCGAGATTTCGCGAGACGATGTCTGCGTTCTTTTTTAATTATACGTATTTTCTTTCGCTGGAGAGGATGAAATGATTTTCTGCTTTTCTAATGGAACGTGATGAATTGAGATTGCTCGTAGTGAAACGGAAGACGACGATGGGCCGATGTTAAAAAAAAAAAGAAATTGAAAGAGAAGTTAGAAATGAGATGTCTTCGCGCCCCGATGGTGTTTGTTTTACGAGCGGAAGCTGTCGACAACCTCTTACCCAAGAGGCACGATCTACCGCTGCAGGAATCGAGGGTGACGTAAGAGCGAACCTGTTAAGGGTTCGACACAGGGGGAGCACGAAGGGTCGAGTTTTGGAAGATAAAAGAAAGACCAACTGTTGAATATCGGCCAGCCACTCGTCACTCGATCGATTCCTACGATCTGTCTCTACCTTCGATTTCCATCGAACACTACCTGAAACGCGTTCTAGCAATAACCAATAACCAATAACTCTTACTTACGTTCTCCCGTGTGTCTCTCGGAAATTCTCAACTGCCTCTCGTCTACGACTTCTACGTGTTCGCGCCTCGACTCGCCGGTGTTCAGGCGTTCAGGACCACGAAGCCTCAGTGTGTCTTCCTTTCTATCTCCGTCGATCGCCAGATCGGTCTTTTCTCTTCAGCATTCAGAACGAAACTGTGCGATAACAAACTATTATCTTCAACGAAGAGCAAGGACGCAAAAACAAAGGGGACGGGCTGTGTCTGGCCGAGAATGAAAAAAATGAACCGGTGATATCGGTGAACGTGGCTATCGTGGGCTGAAAAGACGCGTCTATTGGAGGGCTTGACTCGCGGCGACGACGCGCAAAAGCTCGACAGCTCCGCGGACGCACGTGCAACTCGGCCGCGTGGCACGTGGTGTTTGTCGGAGTGGCTCGGCTCGAAAGCCGCTCAGCAGAGCTTGCAAGCTCTCGAGCTTTCATTGGCCGATGGGTGGAAACTGCGCATGATTGCGGGTGTGGCCTGAACTTAAGGGGCGGAATAAGCTCGGGGTGACGATAGGACATCCCGAAAGGGGCACGTCTTCGTGGGTTGTCCACGTTCCTACGCTATCCCACCCCTAACGTGCTTTTTCCTTAAGCTTCTAACGAGCGTGAGAACCGTCTCTCTCTCCCGTCCGAGCTTCGAGAACTTGCGAACCTGACTTCTTCGATCCGAAGACCGACACAGGAGGTCAGCCGAGGGCGAGGCAAGGGAAGTGAGGGTGAGCGAGGCGAGCAGGGTAATTAAGGGAAACTAACGACGTCGAAGATTCTCCGAGGACACCGGCCGATAGTTAATGCCACCCGTCACCGTATTATTCATCGAACTTTTTGCCCGAACTTTCGGACAAAAATGTCGCGGACGAGGAATCGCTAGGCCAGAGGGGGTTGCTATCGTTCGTCCCAACGGTCTTGAATTCTAACGACAGGTTCGGCAAAACAAACTCGAACGAAACACAAATTATGGAGAAACGGATTTCTGCACTTTCCGGGATTACTTTTTTTACGAGGATTATTTTTTCGTTGTTCAAGTGTTACAAAATAGATTGCATTCGCTCTATCCATCTTCGTCATTAGAGGACGCAAGCAATTTCCTCGCGTGCACACCAGCCAGCCAAGCATCATTGATCGACCCAACGTATTTTTCTTTTGTAGCAACAGGTGGAAGTTATTTGGCATTAACGCGAAAAGAAGCAGAAACGTTGACGCGTGTGAAGCGTTTTTCTGCTATCGTAGGGATAGGGGGAGATGGAGGGGAGGGGGGAGTGTGTAGAACGATCGTTAACAAATCAGCTGAACCGCCCAATGTTTGACGAGGTCGCGCATCCGCGGTAAAGCGAAAGTCTAATCACGGCTGACCGATAAATAAATCGGCCTAGCTAAACAGTGAATCAGTTAGGAGGATGGTGTGATTTCAGGGAAGAGCACGCGGCCTGGCGATTCACGGGGGGGGGGGAGGGAACCGTAGCAGGGCTTCCATCACGTATTTACACGGTATGCTTGCTGATTGGCGTGCACGACTACCAACGTTTTAATGATTTACCCTTGGAGAATGGCGTTTAGCCTAGGACGACTGTAACGTGATTTATTATCGATTCACGCTGTAATAAACGTAATCCGGTTATAAGCAGTTGAAATCCGTCGCGGCGATGCTTTTTCCAGCCGCAGCTCCCACTTTGGGAAGAACTATTCCGAATGACGACGATCGGTACGTCGCTTCGCGAAAGTTTCACGTAGCGGAAAATTAGCTTGACAAGCACAGACGAACATTAATGGTCTGTGACTGACGTAACCGTATAATCCATCCAACCGCGTTAGATCGTTCCACGATCTAGCTTTCGTTCGCGAAGCCGTTCGTCTTTGTCCATGGAAAGGAAACGACGAGGAGGAAACGGCGACGAGGTTGAGGCCGCGTAAATACGTAATGGGTCGTCGCGTCGTCTCGATTCGGCCGACCAATTATATATAACGTCAAACTATTGATTGCAATTATGACAGCGAACGGTGGCAAGACTAGTGCGATACGGATATAGCAGCCGATCGCTATTTCATAAATTCGCAATGACGCACGGCCCGTCCGTGAGTGACGCGTCATATATCGCGTCATATATCGCTGAACATTTACGCGGTACTCGCCACGCACATAATTGCAATTAGAGCGGAATTCATTTACATCAGGCCCGACGTTCGATTTGTTCAGGGAGAAAGCGTGGATTTACACGGCTGCGATGGTGCACGCGTACGCCCCGTCCCGATTTATTCCCGTGCACGTCAATCCAACCGCGGTGCCGCGATGTAAACGGGATTAGATTAGCCTAAAGGTCGGTGCCAGCGTTCGCCGACCACCACACGCAAGAAAAAAGAAAAAAGAAAAAAGGAAAGAGAGAAAGGAGAAAAGATAAAAGAAAAAGCTGGAATAAAGCTTCTCATTCGTTCTCGAATGATCGAACAACGCCGAGTATCGTACACGTATCGAAGAAGCGAGCTCGACGTTGAAACCGGATTTTCGTGAAAGTATCCGCGAAATCGCCCCCACCCCATTGACAAACACCGTTCGATTTTAAATATTTACGCTGCTCGGCTATTTTTTCACGCATCGGATATTCCATTCGCGATACGACGCTGCCCACCCCCACTCCCCCTCCTTCTCCCCGTATCGATGAGAATTTATCGTCGAAATGCGATTTTATGAAAATTAACGCTGTTTTGGTCAGTTGGATAAATAAACAAACAGATAAATAAATTCCGCGCGTTTATTATTTTAGAAGAGCGCTCGAGAGTACACCACCGTTTGTGTATTCATTTAATAAACGCGATAATAAGGGGGAAACGGAGAAATTGTTAACCACGTAGAAAATCAGCCGGCACGCATCGACGATCGGCGAAGGGAAGGATTTCCAGGGAAGAAGAGAGAGAGAGAGAAAGAGAGCAAAATCGTAGATACTCGTCTGAAAATTTCATTTCGAATTTTTTAAACACCGTTCACGGCGTTACCGCCGCGTCCAGGATTAAAAGCTAATTCGAGCGATTCAGTTT